>JALKBU010001516.1:0-10052 GCA_023091735.1 Trichomonas tenax
TATTATTTAGATTCTCAATTCGATCCTTATATTCTTTGTAAAATTCATTTTTAACTAAATTTTTATTTTTATCTTCAAATTATTCGTTTATAATTCATATTTACCATGCAAGACGGGATAATTTCGATCGAGTTTCTTGGTTTTCTTAGGTTTGGAGTGCAACAAAAACTTGCAATGAACAAAGAGAAATGGATGATGTGCTATCATCAGGATGCTGATAGCACAAATAACATCCTTCACAATGAGGCCACAACTACTCATAATGAAGTCTTCTTTAGCTTCCAACATTGAGTTCAATCTATTTCAACCTATTGATACTTTTCCATTTTTTCCCGCAAACACGTCACTTTCCTTTATTTTGACATTCTGACTTTACACGTCAAAAATAAGTTGCATGTCAGAAAAGCACGTTGTTCTATTTTGTCCCAGTCCCATGCTTATTTCAAGCGATTTTTGTATTGTTTATCATCTATTTAAGATGTTATTGATTGTTGAAAAAATCACATAAAGTGACATCAAAATCTAAGAATTACAAAATACATTATGAACAGTTTGTATGCTTCCACGCCCATAAAAATTCTAATATAGTATTTTTTTAAAGCCACTCACTATGATTTCGATTAATTGGAATGGAAACGATCTAATAAAGGGAGACTTCACTTTTTGGTTTGTCGGCCATATAAAACTTCATGGAGAGAGACACTGCTTTGCACACTCTTCTGCAAAGCTCGATATATATATGCATCAGTACTGCCTCCATATGATAGAATACAATATGACTCTAAAAATAATTGTAATTCTTCATTTATTTCTAATGTTTCAAAATCAAATGTAATATAATATTGTGTGGGTTTAAAATGTTCTTGTAAATTGTGGGCTAATAACCATTGATATATTTTTTTGTTTCATAATGTGTGGAGCGTATGGTTGTTGTGTTTTGTTCAATTGAATATCTTGAATTAATCTACCATTATTTTCTTGACATTTTTCACAATGTTTAATAAATCGTGATTGATGTTTTCTTTCCGGGTCATCACAGATAGAAAAAACTTCTTCTTTGCAATATGGACAAACTCTGTAGCCAGTTAATGTTTCAACATCAGTGATTTTATCAGCGTGAAGCTTTCCATTTGGAGATTGCATGAGGAGAATATTTACAGTTGAACATTCAGGATCAACAACAATATAATCAATTAAATTGAACTTTATTTATATCAATATCGTCAGGTTGCAGTTCTACAAAATAATAATCAATATTAATGTTGAATTTCCTAAATAACTCCTCACTTTCTGTTGAAACTTCAAATCCTTCATATGCATCAATGGCTTCATTTAAATAACTTCTACGAGTTTTAGGATTAACACCATCAGGTATGTTATAAAATTGTTTGAACTTCTTTCTTCCTTCAGCTCTAATACTATTATCGTTTAATCTTGTCGTTACTTTTTGGCTCATTTATGTAAGAATAAAAAATAAAATTGTTTTTTTTTTTTAATTCCAAATATTGTGTTAAAATAACATAAATTTTTATCATCCTGAATATGTCAAATACATCTCAATTTACTCAGAAACGCATAACCCGAAACATTAAATTTAATTCCAGTCTTATTTAATTTAATCACTTTAAAAAGGAATGTGTGAATAGCGATATAATGATATAATGAGGATTTAATAGTTGCCTCCATCTTTTCAGAAATGAATAAATATAGTGTTTGTATGTTTTCATATCTTTTGCGTTTTTGATAACAAAAGGAATTGATCGCTCAACTTCATCCTCTTTTGGGGCAGTTCTTTCATATGTGACATTAAGTGATTCTTCAACAATGAAACCACAATCACACAATATTTTATATGTTCCTAATGTTTTGTTAGCGATTTGATCAAGTAGCTCAAAAACTATATCAACACCTGTCACTTTATTTAAATAATAATTTATATATAATTCATGATCTTCCTTTTTAATTGTATTAGTTCCATATGATACATACTTTAATGCTGTTTTAAATTTTTCTTCATCAATTGGTGATGACAAGAGAATACAAGGATAATTAGAATCAATAAATTGTAATTTATGATTTTTGATGAATTTTGTGCCTTTTACTGATAATGTTTCATCAAAATCACCGTCTAATACATTTTGTATGGATTCTTGAAAATATGATTTATAACGTTCTTCATGTGATTTTTGAGTTTCTGATTCTGAGACTGGGATATTCATTAAATCCTCTATCTCATTTTCAGTATATTTTAGCTCTTTAATTCTATTTTCTATCTCATCTTTTATCTTTTCCAATTGTTCAATTTCATTATTATAATATTCATCATCATGTCTTCGTTCTTCATAAATTTCCCCAGACTGAGGGTGGGTATAAAAACCTCAATATTAATCGCTTATTTAAAGGCCCTGTATATTTTAAATCATTTAATAATTCAGCGAGTGCTTTTATATTTTTTAAATATGAACGATATTCTCTCTTATTAAAATCTTTCATTATTTTTGTTAATCTCCTAGTAGTGAATCCTAAAGATCGTAGATCAAACGTTTTAATACTCATTTATACAAAAATAAAAAGCAAAATTAATAATTAATATTAAGTTTTTAAATCGTAAGAATAAATGAGGTTAAGAATTGAAATAAACAACCATACATAAACTTTGGAATTAAAAATTTTCATGTTAGGGTCTGATAAAATCACACTTTGGAAATCTCCAAAATATTTTCTTATTTTGTCATTTTTCCATTCATTATATCTTACTTTATAAATTTTATCTTTCATTTTACATCTTTCATCTTTTCCAATATATTTATAACAAATTATTGCTTTAGAGTTTTCATAGTCTTCAGGATTCAATACCTCATAATCTTCTTTAATAAATATATGTTTTATGTAATCAGGATTTGTCATTCTATAATATTGTTTACCTTTAAATCTTAAAATATAAACAGGTACTCCATCATCAATAACTCTTTCAGCTATTTTATCACTTTTTATATTCGACATTGTCCGCTGTTTATGTAAAAAAGAAAAAATTAACTTAGTTTTTCCCACTATATATAATTGGGTATTATCTCCACTATATATAATATGTAAATTCTGACAACCACCCTCAAACATAAACTACTTACATGACCTTCTCCGCTCTGATAAAATGTCACTTTTCATTATTTTTAATGAAGCAGACAACCCTTTATTGTCATCTATTTCTTCCAAATTAACATCTCCATCCATTCACCAATTACATTCAGAAGCCTCAGTCAATCATTCTTTTAAATTTCATCAATACAATCAAATGCGTTTTTATATCAGAAATAATTATCTGCTTTTATGCATTTTTAGTATCTGGTCGATATCTCATCACTGCTGCTATACTAATATTACCTATTAATTGCGTATTTGTTCTTTATTTCCGTCGGCAAATTTTCTTAATCTAGAATTCGGTCTGGCTATTCATATCCACAATTGCACTGCAACTATATCCTTTCATTTATACATTCATTCTCCGGATTTATACTGGTTATTGTTTTTCAGTGTATAAGTCATGATATAGTTATTTAGATATACAAATTGGATGTAATTATGACATGCCTTTCACGTGTTATTTGTAAATTATCTATACACATTGTAATAATTAATTTGCACAAGAATAATTTCCACATATCTGATTTCATTGCATACAATAGTTACATTTCTTATATTTATACCAAGCCTGTACTATGCGATAATAATACATCGATCAAATTTATAATTTTATTACAATTATCAGAATTGCTAAAATTTAACAAATATAACATAAACTAGAATGTGTAGATGATGCTTAATATTATATTAGCATTTGGTTAAATCAAGTATATTTTTCATAGATAAAACTTCAATTTTCTTCTTTTTACAAAATTAAGAATAATATTTTCGTACATGTGAATACCACATTGCCAATAGCTATTTTATAACAAGCAAGAAAGTTTTTAAGCTAAATTCTAAATTTTATAAAAATTTCAATCTTCTTATTTTGCACGGTGTTAAGCATGTATTCATATGCATAAACATGTGTATATTGACATCTCATTGTTTGCTTTCAATGATTTAATTTTTATTTCGACTTATGTAACAAAATTTGTTTTTTTAGTTCATGGGTAGGGAGTCATGAAAATTTTCCAATGTTAGGGAAGGCAGGGTAATCTATATTGGAAACTTAATAAAAATGTCTATTTCTTCGATGAATCAAGTCAAATTTGAATCAGTATATATAAATATGCTAATAGACCAATTTTTATTTTTGACATTCTGACGTATTCACTTTACATTGTTAAACAATTCACAGAATTTGTCGGACAAGTTTTGCAATGCATATATATATATATCGGTATGGATGATAAAATAATACGCAAATATATTGAATAGATTATGCACATATAATAGAATACATTACACATTGTTAATATGGATGGATATCAATCATGGGGCTTTCTATGATGATGTTTTTACATTGAAGACATGTCACTTTTAATCATAGCACATCATGACATGCAATGTCTATTGTATAAAATATTTTCATAGTATTATCATCCAACAGATGTGAATATTGAAATGTGAACTTAAACATTATTAGCAACGTTTTATCTCCCAAATCACATATTGAATCGTCATGAAATTCATATATATTGAGTTTACTTCTACAAATCACTTTATCTAATATCAAAATTCAAGATACACAATTGATAAACCAATATTATCTAATTTAAGATGAATTTTGTAAATCTTAATTGCTTGAACTCTTTTGATCATAATTGCAATATAGAATTATTAAATATCATGTCAGTATCATTATGATAACATTTTGAACTATCATTGTCTTTCCCACTATTAATCGCTACAAAAAGAAAATCTCTTGAAGCTGTTCAATATCTAGTCGGGCATGGCGCTGATGTTAACATGACAGTTACACATTAATTTTTATTGAATGTGACATCAATTAACCTCGTCTGAAAATTATTATGATATCGGATTCTTTAAGCTTAAAGATGATATCGATATAATTCATTTTATCATCATTATTATATCCCATTGTTCAATATCTTATGTCTATCATATTGATATAAAATTAATCAATCTCTAATGATAATCATATTGATATATAATTAATCAATCTTTAACGACTATCATATTAATATGGAAATATTTTATCTCCTCAATTAATTGCTGTTGAAAATGGTTATTCCAAAATTGTTCAATATCTAGTTGAGCATGGCGCGGATGCCAATATGAAAGCAACCAATCAATTTCATTATTATGATATGATCATTAATACATTTTATGACCATCTTGGATGTTGAACATCTGAAGGCATCTGAAATAATTATAAAGATTTTGAATCATCGAAGTAAAGCGCTTAAGACTATTTTCGAATTATAATCAACTAAAGTTGAGCAGATGATTAAATATGCTAATTTTTATATGAAAATTTGTTTCTTTTTTTCTACCTAAACAACTATTTTGTGTCAGAAAAATGATAAATTGCCTAAACAACATTTTCGTGCATGGAAAAGTCTTCTACCAATTAATTGCATTAATTCATGGTGAGTTTAAAGCAAATTGAAACAAGGTTTCCATTCTTTTGATTAATAATCATAAAAGAACTTGCACTGCTGAAATAGTAAAAGTTTTAACTTACAAACATTTTTAACAAAAACATATAAAGAATTAGTTCGAAAGAACTTTGATTGATGATATCCAGAACGCTCTCATATTCATGATTTCCATGTCACCATAATTCTCTGATTTCGCCCATTTCTTCTCATTGAGTTCCTTTGAGAATGTGATGGTATCCTGACTTTGCCTGTACAAGTCATCTTCACATTCGGTGAAGAATGGTGTCAAGTCTTGAATATATGGCTCGACATCGACAACGAGCTCAAACTCTGTTAATGGGATATGTCTAAGTGACATGCAGTAAATTTGGTCGCCGATCTTTGAGATAACTTCTCTAGTTATGAGGACGATTTCTTCGATGTTTAAGTCTTTAGACAGGACACATGTAATGATAGCACCATCCATATGGATACATCTTAGCTTGGAGAAGTGTGTTACCATCATTGAGAAGTTACCATAAAACCTCTCAATAGCCTTCTGGTCTGTGACATTGTGGCGCATGAAAAGATAATATGAATCCTCAATTGGCATCTTGCTTGAGTTCTCGTTAGCGAATCTCTCAGCGAAATATATTGGCACATAACCAACAAGTTGTGTCGTTGGAGTAGTTTCCTTAGTATTGCCAGACATAACACGAGTTGAGTCGTCAACAAGAACATTAAGAACAATTCGTCCGACTGTTGTTCTTTGGATCATGAATGTTTTCTTATCTTGCTTCTTGTCAACAGTTGAAACAAGAGGAACATTTCCTTCTTCTTCAGTGAATACTTCTGAGAATGGGATATCAATTAAAGTATCTGACTTCTTTCCTAAGAGAATTGAGCTGTTTTGAGAAACAGAGTAAATTTGTCCTGTTTCCGCAACTGATCTCACAATCAAAGCATTATCTGGAAGATGATCCTCTTCATCGTTATGAACTTGCTTGGAAACAGAACTGCTAAGTTCGATGAGAGAAGATGGGAATGGGAACATCTTTCCAAGGATTTGAGATGACAAAACAGAGATATAAACACTCATTGCAATCTCAACAAGAATGAAAATAATAACATCAGCAATGAAAGATGCAATACTGGAATCTTGAACTGAAATAATAGATGCCTGCTCGAACTCATATAAGCTTAATGTGCATGCGCGAGTAAATTCGAATAATTGAGGAAGGAATGTTAAACACCAGAAGGATGTATCATGTGAAGAGAAGTTTTCGGCAACAATATTAACATATTGATCAAGTGTTCCAATGTCATTACCTTCATAATCAGTTACATTTTGTTTGTAATATTCAATGAATGAGTGATTAGACTTCAAAATAGTACTCGAAAGCTCAAGAATTACATCAGCATCTATTGGTTCTTCAAGGATTCGCTTACAGATTTCATTTTGCAAAATGAGAGAAGTTTGCGTGAGTCTAAATGCGTTCATCAGTTCATCAGATCTCTCAAATAATGACTTATTGCGCAAACAGTGTGCAACTGCGATGAAAACAACAACAACTAAGACACTCAGCCACATAGCAATTGCTGATCCAAATACCAGCAAATAACCTCTGCTCTTCTTTAGAGACGAAGTCAGAGGATCAACATTGCCATCATTTGGCTCAATCCTTACTAAGTCGCTTAACTCATCTTCAGAGTTTGATTCATGATCACTAGGTGGTGTGATTTCGATCTTAACACGCGAAGGATTTGGTGAAATAGGATTCGGTGGCGGTATTTGCATAGGTGGGATCTGTGCATTTGATGGATCATCAGATGAAGAAACATGTATATATGCTCTAATTAATTCCCATGCGTCTTCACCTCTGCCATCCATGAACAGTTGATATCTTTCGTCACTGGCCAGATACTCGAAGTAGTGTTTGTAGTGACTTAGCATCCGATTTGCTTTGTAGTACACGTTCAAGGAGAATAATAAGAGTGACAAGAAGACAAGAGAGAAGTAGATAATGGCGAATTCTTTCAACAAATCATCATTCGAGAAAAGTTTCTTTTGATCTTCTATAACATTCCACGTTTTCATTAAAGCACCAGTTGTGGTATTAAAAGATTGAATGGAATAGTTTCTTGGATCTTGAGTGAATTTTTGAAGTACATGACAATATGTGTCGGTGTAATTCAATATATTGCGGAAGAATGTTGTAACGACAGGAACTATGAATGTTACAATGCCTCTAATCTGACCTAGATATGAGTAATATGTCATCAAGCGGAGGATACAGTCAAACAGAATAATCTGACAATCGCTTTCACTTGTTGAATTAGTGATAGAGAAGTTCGCAGATGTGAAAGTATCGTTGATTGAGAACTGAATGAACATTGAAGCTGAAGCAAAGCTAAAGTCGAATATAACATCACGTGTAAGGTTATCAATCCTGAATGATAGTTGTGATGCATTGATTTCTCTGAAAACAATTCTCAAAGACAAAACAAAGAGAGCTATGAGAGGTAATGCAAATAAAGCAACAACACCCGGAACATAGTTCGAAGGAAGATTTGCTAAGTATGTCCACGCTGGTCTTTCCATCTTCGGAGTCTTTTTCGATCTCATTTGTGTGGAACTGGAGCAGCGCTGTAGTTCTTCCTTCGTCAGGTAACTCATAACATGTGGATGGTATCGAATCGCTGAGTGCAAAATCGGATCGGTAATGTTTGGTGGATTTTCAGATAATTCATTGAGAATATTTTGCTGGTTCTGAATTTCCATTGAGTCTCCGCCAGTAAGATATAAACATTCGATGTAAAGCTTTCTTACGTTTGGATCAAATGGGAATCTCCTCAGCAATGCGGGAGCTTCAGCTAGAAGTTCCAAGCCAATAACATAACCATTAATCAACTCTATGAATGATCTGAAGCGTTTTCCTTCAAGTCTCGCTTGCCAATATCTTTTCATCGTTTCAACATACTGATATCTGAATCTTCCGAGATTGACTCTTTCCTGAGGTGTAGAGACATGCACAAGAGAATTGAGACGCTCTCTGATACAATAAATGATAAACTGATTGTGTAGTGAATTTGAAACAGTTCTATCGATTTCAACAATCATTTCATCTCTTCTTGATGAGAAATAACCCAAAAATCTGCAAATTTCGATGAGGTTAGATCCTCTCCTGTTAAACTGTCGCTGCATTTCCATAAGAGACTCAAAAATCTCTGGGCTTGGATTCATACGAGAAATCTTTCTCAAAAGAGAAACAAAGTTGAAAGGTGTAAAGAAACTTCCGAAGAAGATTTGATCAATGCTTCCATTCATCGCGAAATTGCTAAGAACATGCGATGCCTTCTGTGTGAGGAAGAAATCCGCAACCCAGAAAATAAGAGCATACAAAATCAAGCAAACAATATAAACGAGGAACGAGAAAAAGAAACTTAATTTCAGAAGAATTCTTATTGTTACACAGAATGGAACAATGAAGTTAATAGCATTTTGAAGGTATTTAACGAGACCCGATACGTATGTGAATGGTAAAACGCGAATATAAAGATCGAATATAGAAATCGTAATCATTAAAGCGAAGAAAATGTATTTTTGCACTTCGGATGTAACATATGGCAGATAGAAACTAGTAAAAACGTTGAATAAGCTAATAATATGAAATGTTAATCGATTCTTGCCATCGTAAAGATCAAAAGCGGTTCTTTCGACGAGATCAAATGGTTCAAGAAAAACTGAATGAACAAAACAGATGAATAAGTTAAATACAACTGAAATGCAAATAACAACCATGGAAACAATATATATGTGTTCATACGAGTTTATCAGACAGTCGACGCCGAGGGCGAATCTGAAGTAAAGAGGATAACAAAGCGGGCCAACAAAGATTTGCTGCAAAATAACAATCGCAAGTAATTGGTAATTTCGAAAAGTTTTATTGGTTTTGAGTCGGTGGTAGGCATTTAGTGTAATTACCAGCCATAAAATTTGAAAAATGAGAATAAATACGCAATCAAAACACGCATATTTGACTTGGAAGTACCATGGAATGAAAAGGAGACAATTGAGAAAGCCCAGCTTTGGATCCTGAACTAAATCCATGCCCATTATTGTTGTAGGCTGTGTTGATAATAATGCAATTGCAGACATCTGTATAAACATGAATATTATCGTAATAACTTTGTACACCATATTAGTTTTTTTCAGGCGAATCCTAACCTCGAGGTAAAGCTTGAAAAATCCCTTCAAATGCCTTGAGATCGGATTCATTCCTTGAAATTATTTGAATATGTTTTCGATAATTTTATTGAAAATCGATATCTAAGCCTTATTCATATCCAAATAAAGTAGTATACAGAGTGTGATTTTTTGAGGAAGTCCAAAATTTTGTCCAAACCCCAAAAACTCCCACTCTGTGAATATCCATAATTATAATTTCCCAAAAATTCATATTATAACAATTTTCCTATCATTTA
>JALKBU010001517.1:0-10042 GCA_023091735.1 Trichomonas tenax
TTAATGATAAAATAATTGATGGAGTTGCTGGCAAACCTGAACACGTAAATTTAATGAGTTTGGAATATTATGAAGAACATAAAGAAGAATTGAAAGGAGAAAAAGGAGAAAGAGGAGAGAAAGGAGAGAAGGGAGAGAAAGGAGATACGGGTCCACAGGGCATTCCAGGTCGTGATGGATTAGATGGTAAGGATGGTGAAGATGGGGCTTCCGCAAGAGGATGGATCTAGGATTTAATAAATACTGGTCTAACTGCAGCTTCATTTGCGGCTTTACAATATCAAGTGACACAACTATCAGCATTTATGGCTAAAGCAGAAGGATTGGACATGTTAAGGGCTGTGTTAAATACAATATCGACGGGTAATGACGTTTTTAGTAGCTTATCAACATGGATTCAAAGAATTGATGATTTCACACATAATATGACTGGAATCGTTAACGGTTTAGAAGATAGTATAGGTGTTACCAATAATACATTGAATCAATTCACGACTTTCGTAAATGAAACTAACAGAGCAACACAGAACTCAATTTCAAGTGTTGAATCATTAACCGGTCAGGTAATGGATAGTCATTTAAGTCTATTTCAACGTGTTCAATGGTTTTTACAGAATTTATCACATGTCAGTGATAATGTAATACCTCGTAGTGTAAGATTAAGAGATGTTAATGAAAACGAAACACATGAGGAAATACATGAACTAACAATTGCTGAAAAATTTAATAAATTATATCCTCGTTACGGTGTGTTATTAAATTATATAAATCAAGTCATAAAAGATAATAATATAACGTTTGAAGGTACTGAAAGAAATAATGATTTAACTATTACGTTCACAGTTGCTGAATTGTTACGTCAGATATGTTTGATTAATGATAATTTAACATCTTTCACAAAATACCCCGATGATCACGACACTGAATTTTTAGAAGAAACACAAGAACAAACAAATATAAAAGTGGGTAAAATATATACTCAGGAAATAAATATTAATGATAAAGATTTAATGTCAGAATTAAATATTAAAGCAAATGTCAACCATGAACATCAAAATATTGAACGCTTAACGGTTCATGAAATTAAGGGATTTATGAAAGAAGGAAGAGAAGGTAAAAATGAAGATGGAACGGAAACTATTATACCACCAGAACCTCCTACATATGTTATTCCTGAATTCACTGACGGATTAGAAACAAAGTCTATAATAATTAAAAACAATAATGAGATAATTGATGTTCAACAGTCATTAATCAATAAAGCAGATAAAGTAATAACTGACACGTTGACGTCAAATTTAGCGGATGTCATGAATAAATTAAATGATAAAGCGTCAGTATTAGATCTGACAGAAGCGTTAAATAAAATTGAAACAAAGGCAGACAAAACAGAAATTCAAACAATTAATAACACATTACAAATTAAGGCAGACAAAACAGAAGTTCAAAAAGTTAATGATGAACTATCGTCAAGAATTGAACAAGGGGTCATTGATGTTAAGAATAAATTAAGTGATAAAGCAGATAAAGAACATACACACGAAATAACAGATATTAATGGGTTAAACGAAAAATTAAATGAAATCGACACAGTAATAAACGCAAATGAAATTAAAGTTGATGATGTAATAATTAAACAGGTATTAGGAACAGATGCGCCTTCAACTAATCCTGAAACTAGTGTTTGGAATTTATTAAAAACATTCAATAGGGAAATAATGAATTTAAAGAAGGATGTATTAAGTTCTAAATATGAATTATTAATGATAATTTATCCTGTTGGTTCAATTTACACATCAATGAATAACGTAAATCCCACTCAAATATTTGGTTTTGGTGAATGGAAGCCAATAGTCGATCGTTTCTTATATTGCGCTAATTCATCAAGAGAAACAGGAGGAAGTAAAAAGATTTCAGTAGATAACTTACCTTCACACAATCATTACTTTTCGGGTACAACATCATTGGCAGGAGCTCATACTCATTTAATCAGTAATAGAGGTTATTACGGTTGTGGTAACGGAGGAAAAGAAACAATTTCACGTTATGATATTTCATCAGATACCAGAGAATACAACACGGGTTTAATCATTGATCATGCAGGAAGTCACGTTCATTCAGTTTACGGAAACACTGCCGACACTGGTTCAGGTACTGATTACATGCCTCCATACATTACTGTTTACGCGTGGTATAGGGTTTATTAAAGCAGAATACATTTCTCTCATTTTCACTAAAATTATTTTTCAAATTTCCTTACCCCATTTTCCTTTCGCTTTCTTTTCTTAGTTAGTTAGTTTGTCATAAATTATTTTTCAAAACTGAATACATTTTATAAAGTCAGGAATTCCAAAATAAAATTAACGTTAATTTTGTAAGTAATTCAAAAATTTTTTTTCTATATAGGGGGGAACCTAACTTGTAAAAACTAATTCTGTCGTAAATATATTTAAAAAGATGTTCGCATCCCTCGAGTCTTCGCCTCGAGCTCTGCGAACATCATATTACTAACTTCATCACTCAATCGTTTTTCTAATTTCTTCTGCAACATTTCGTAGCTCTTTGAGCCGGAATCCTTTCCTAATTCTTGAAATTGGAAGGGTGATATTTAATTCTATTATATTCTTTTGTTTCTGTTTTAATCATAACACGACATAATATTTTTGATAATGGTGTTCTTTTAAACCATTTGTCTGCTAAGTTTGTCAAATATAATATATTAAGTATGAGATCCCATATCTTTTCATTATCTACTAATTTACCGTCAAATGCAAAACCAATTGGTTTAATATTATGTTTACCTTTATAATATAAACTTTCAACATAATCACAAAAGTAAACATCAACTTGTTTTACACCATCTAATATTGGATTAAGTGCTTCAATTAATTTGTTGACTGTGACTTACTGAAGGTCAAAGCTCATTTCTTACGAATTAAAAAAATAAATTATTTCAAAAAAGTAAGAAAAAATACGAAGAGAAAAATCACACTTCGTAAATTTTTTTAATTAAACTATTTAAGGATCTATCAAAAATAAATGGTGTAAAAATCTTTTTTCGTTAATCCTAGTAAAAATAAAACATATATGTCATGTATGCTTATTTTGAAGATTTTAAAACTTAATTTTAAACATTAAAGAAGGATTTACATTTACCATATTCTTTAAAATGTTTTCTAATACCTAATGAATGCCAATTGTTATAAGAAATTAAATAAATTTTATCTTTATTTTTACATCTTTCATCATTTCCAATATATTTATATTTTAATTTGGTTTTTGTGTTTTCATATTCTTCAGGATTCAATACCTCACAATCTTCTTTAAGAAATTGATGTTTTATGTAATCAGGATTTAAAACTTTTCTATTCACCTTTCCGTTTTTACCATTTACTTTTTTATAACAGTAAATACTTATTCCATCTTCTTTTGGTTCATCTATTACTTTAATTTCATTGTCAGAAAGTTTTAGTCGTTTATGTTCAAAATTTCCTTTTTGGAATCTTTTCCATGTTGTTATATACATCTTTCCATCATATTTATATGTCATTTCTGAATTACAATTTTCATATTTCGATATTAATTCACACCCATCATTTTTAAATTGTTCTTTAATCCATTCAGGATTTAGACCATGACCTAGTCGTTGAGGCTCATCTTTAGATTCTTCAAAGTCCTTAATTGACTTTTTAATGTATTTTTTCATTCGCTCGGGTAGGATTGTTACCATCTATATATTGCTTTTATACTAATTAAAAATTAAATAATAAAAAAATTAACTTAGTTTTTTTTTCACTATATATATCAGTTATTACCCACACTATATATATTTTCAAAAAACGGTTTAAAACCCCATGCATATACTACTTTGTTAAAATAAAAAATATTTTTTATATGTTATGAAAAAATTAATATATTTTTTCTTCTAATAAATAATTATGACAACAACTCAACCCCAAGTTTTAGTTGATATGAATCAAATCAAGGTCCAAAACAAAGTAAATAAATAAAAATGTGCGTGTAACATTATATGAAGATGTAGATATATGCAGGATCCATTGTTTGCTGTCCAATAATCTTGAATTTATGCTCTACATATGTTTTAAAAGTTTTATAAACATATAAAGAGAATTCATTACGTTACATTATAGTAATAAACCACAACAAATTTTAAAATTCGCCTTGATATGAAGATGTGATGATGACCAAATCTTTTAATTAGCACCACATTAAATTCAAAGGTATTCTGGGCATTATTGCAATGTATCTTGTGAATAAAATTGTATCTTGTAAATTTTCCAAGGATTTGAATTCATCCCATATTGTTACAGCAGATCTGCATTGGTACATTGTTTTATGTTTGTTTATTTTTATTTTGAAAAAATAACTAGAAGGAGTAGTAGACATGTTTATTTGGCAGAATTTAAGGTTTTGTTTGAATAGATTTTCATAAGATTCAAATAGAAATAATACATCTCAAATCTTTTTCTGATGATAATGTTCAAAAACACAATCACATTTTGAATTTTCGATTTAAATTCAATGTTCAATTATTGAAATGATTGAAGCAATATGAGAGATAAACAATATGCTGACTGTATATGAAATATCGAGTGATGAAATGTGAGATAGAGAACGAATGAAATGAAATTACAATCGAAGATTTGCAAACAAAAAATCGCTGAATCAAAAGTGTCATAAAAAATTTAGTTTAAATTTTTTCTTTCTTCATTTTTTTCTCAAGCATGAAAATGAAATCCCATCTGATGTTTGGAAATACTATTATGGGCCCGAGTCACCGACACCGACGTGCCAAAACAAAAATAACTGCGACTTTTCACCCGAATTAGATTTAATTTTCATTTATTCTACAATATTCGAAGATGATAGTGATGGTGCTGTCAACATTACTCGCCCCAATTCCAAATTCCTCCATTCTCTTTGCAAGTTCAGAAATTGTTCTCGCTACGGCAAAGGAGGCGCAATTTACTTTGAGTGCAATGGATTCATTGTCCAGCGCCGCTTTTGTATTACGAATACAAAGATAACTAAACGAAATCAATTTGGTTTGTGCATTTATTCATTTTTATCATTAGGAAGTTCTAATTCAAACATTATTTCCGAATGTTCTGTTTGTAGTTGTTCAAGCGATCAAAGTCGTTCTACAATTTTAATATTTTATGGCAACATTTGTTTGGTTTCATCAAATGTTACAAATAATTTTGCAATTTGTGATTCTGCCATTAATTCATGGTATGCAAATATCGAAGGAATCATTAATTTCTCAACATTTTCATATAATTACGCGAAAAATTATTATTGTTTCCTTCATGGTGACGCAAATTATTCATACGAATTTTGCAACGTCATCGACAATTCTCAGGAATCGAAAGATAATGGCGTTTTTTATATGAAAAATAAAGTTGTCACAATCAAAAACAGCACAATTCGAGGAAACTCTGTCAATTGTTCAACGTTCTGTTCTACAAATGGATACAATGGCCTATTTATCGTCATTGGTTGCAACATTGACAACTTAGGCACCACAAGCAGTGCAACATTGTATACTTTATCTATTACATCAACAGATAAATTCACTCTGATTCTGAATAATTCTGGTTTTGAGTGTAAAATTAGTTGTCAACATATTTTACAGAAAAGTGATCTCAGCAAACCCAAAACAGCCGAATTCCACAGATTTTCTATTCTTGATTATGTTTTCTGTCTTTCTCTTCACTTATTTGTTAAACGTTAAAGAAATATCATATTTTGATTGTTTGAACATCAAAAGTTTTATTTTCTCGAAAATATTTTCATAATATGAATTGAATTATATTTTCTTTTATAACAGCCAATTTACACATCAATAGTATGTATCAAGTAAATCAATTAATCAAAATAATGTAAAAAAAATTTTCGTATTTAACAAAGCGAAAGAGAGTTTTAATTCATCGGTTCTTTCAAATCTGGATCCCATGACTTGCAGATATCGATCCATTCAATGCTGTTCGTGAGACTGAACAACTCTTCACATGTGAGTCTGATCGCGGAAGATGCAGTTCCGCATGCAGGATAAACGTGCGAAAATCTCTTCATCGAAACGTCACAATACTTTTTGCAAGATTGCGGATTGTCAAATCCGCAAACACCGCCAGGTGGATATCCTGTTTTGTCGAGGACATCGTCGTGTTTTATCATGTTGCACTTGCAATTAAAGACAGATCTGAACTTTTGATTGTCTATCCTCGCGTCTCCTGCGGCCATCACTAACACAGTACCTGAAGGCGTTGTGAATCCCATTGTTTTACAAATAATTGCCGGAAGTGTGTGCAACGCTTGCGCAGCAAGTTCCACTGTTGCACTTGACTCACTTAGTTCGATTATTTCTTTGTCTCTGCCGAATTTCGCTAAATATGAACGAACTTTGTCTGTTGTGAAATTGTTTTCACTCATTTTTTATTTTTTGTTAAATTTTCCATTCGAACTGCAATTTTCTTTTGTTTTTATGATCCACTTATCCTACAACAGATATTTATCACTGTTTTACAGAAAACATTATGAAATCTCAACACCTGAAAGCTTTCATTGACCAACAACATATGAAATAATCATAGCTTTATATATCTATATCATGCTTATGAGCGAAGCTTCATTTTATCAAATATTTTTTTGATGAAAATATATTTTTGATTTATCTCATTTAGTATGACTGAACATATTCTATAGGCTATGCATTAACTACAATTGTGTATAACAATTGTTGTTTTAAAACTAATCAATATTGAATTTTATTTTTTCAGCAATTCTTGCTCTTCTCATTGTCAAAGCCTTAAACAGAATACATATATTATAAATATATATTAGAAAAGAGTTGGTATGAAGTCAGAAACTAAACCGAATTTGATTCACTGCGAAGATGATAAATATCACCGTAGCCTCTTTCAATATTCGCATGCAATGGAGCGATTTCTTGTTTTATATATCACATATTGTCAGGAGTATAGTGAGGGGACTACTTGCTGTTCTATATATAGAGGATCTATGACAACATATATATATAGAGTGTAATTCCGCGCAACTAATTTTTTAAGTTATTTTTTAAAATAATTTAATTTTTTTATTTGTCTGAAATAATCTATATATATGGCTATCGTTTCGCCTGAGCTTATGAAGAAATGGGGAATTAATCAATTAAAAGTTAATGAATTTTTAATCAAATCTAATCAAAATGTAATAAAAAATGAAGCTACGTGTCATAAAAATGAAGACTCAACACCTATTAAAACAGGTCGTGGTTTAAATCCTTGGAAGGGAGAAAAAGTGCTCATCCCCTACCAAAAATCTTCCAGCCCTGAGAAGGAAGAAGTTCTTCTCTAACCGCGATGAGCCCTCAAATTTGAGAGCATGTCGCTCCCTCGGAAGATTTTCTTCTCCAGGGGCGAACGATTATTTCCTTCTTAGCGCTGGAAGATTTCCTTCTGAGCGCCAGAAGATTTTTTTCGCCAGTTAGGAATGGAAGCTTCTTGTTGATATATTAACTTCATTTATTCTTATGATTTAAAAACTTTTTGTTTAATATTAATTTTTTATTTTTGTATAAATGAGTATTAAAACGTTTGATTTACGATCTTTAGGCTTCACAGGTAAAGAATTATCAAAAATAATGAATGATTTCGACGATGGAGAATATCCAACATATTTACAAAACATAAAAGCCCTTGCTGAATTACTAAATGATTTTAAATATAATGGCGCTTTAAATAAACAATCAATAATGAAGTTTTTATACCCACCTCCTATTGAACCAAAACCCCTATTGAAGAATTTTATGAAGAACGTAGACATGATGATATATCCGAAAACCGTTTCCCTTAAAATAAACGAGTCACCCCTGTTGATGAATTTTATGAAGAACGTACACATGATGATGAATATTATAATAATGAAATAGAACAATTGGAGAAACTAAGAGATGAAATTGATAATAGAATTAAAGAGTTAAAATATACTGAAAATGAGATAGAGGATTTAATGAATATTCCAGTCTCAGAATCAGAAACTCAAAAATCACATGAAGAACGTTATAAATCATATTTTCAAGAATCAACACAAAATTTATTAGACGGTGATTTTGACGAAACATTATCGGAAGAAGGTACAAAATTCATTAAGAAACATAAATTACAATTTATTGAAGATGGATATCTGTGTATCCTTTTATCACCACCCATTTATGAAGAAAAATTTAAAACAGCATTGAAACATGTATCATATGGAACAAATACAATCAAAAAAGAGGATCATGAATTATATATAAATTATTATTTAAATAAAATAACAGGTGTTGATAAAGTTCTTGAATTACTTGACCAAATTGCAAAAGAAACATTAGGTACTTATAAAATATTATGTGATTGTGGTTTCATTGTTGAAGATTCACATAATGTTACATATTAAAGAATTGTCCCAAAAGAGGATGAAGTTGAGCGATCCATTCCTTTTGTTATTAAGAATACAAAAGATATGAAAACATACAAGCACTATATTTATTCTTTCATTTCTGAAAAGATGGAGGCAACTCATAAATCATCATCACATCATTTTATAGCTATTCATACATTCCTTTTTAAAGTAATCAAATTAAATAAAACAGGAATTAAGTTTAATGTTTCAGGTTATGCGTTTCTGAGTAAATTAAGGTGTGTTCGACATATTCATGATGATAAAAATTTATGTTATTTTAATGCATTATTTGGGATATAATTTATTTTTAAACTTACATAAATGAGTCAGAAAGTAACGACAAGATTAAATGATAATAGTATTAGAGCTGAAGGAAGAAGGAAGTTTAAAGAATTTTATAACATACCCGATGGAGTTAATCCTAAAACTCGTAGAAGTTATTTAAATGAAGCCATTGATGCATATGAAGGATTCGATGTTTCATCAGAAAGCGAGGAATTATGCCGGAAGTTCAACATTAATATTGATTATTACTTCGTAGAACCACAACCTGATGAAGTTGATATCAATAAAGTTCAATATAATTTGATTGATTCTATTGTTGTAGATCCAGAATTTCCGACTGTTAATATTCTTTTCACACAATCACCAAGCGGTAAGCTTCACGCTGATAGAATCACTGATGTTGAAGCACTAACAGGTTATCGAGTTTGTCCATATTGCAAGGAAATAGTTTATTCAATTCGTGATGATCCAGAACGAAAACATCAATCACGATTTCTTAGACATTGTGAAAAATGTAAAGAAAATAATGGTAGATTAATTCAAGATGTGCAATTGAACAAAACACAACAACCATACGCTCCACACATTACTAAGCAGAAAATATATCAATGGTTATTAGCCCATAATTTACAAGAACATTTTAAACTAACAAGGTTTTATATTACTTTTGATTTTGAAACATTAGAGACAAATGAAGAGTTACAATTATCCGAATGTGCAACATTGAACGCATACTTAAAGCCATTCATGGTATCATCAACAGTTAAAACTGATTCCAAAACATTCACAAAAAACTTTTGTTTGGTTTCATCTGATTCATTCATTGCTGATTGGATTGAATGGTTATTTGATGTTGCTGCATAAGTATCAGAAGCAAATATGATGGTGATGAAATAGCATTTGATTTATGTAGGAGTAGCAAACCATGCTTTGATCGAAAGGATAACTTTACTGTAACAACAAAGAATAAATTTATTCGTAAATTAAAGTTCGAGTAAATCTTTTTCGTATATTACCTCGACAGTCATATTAATTGGTGATTTTAATTTTATAGGCACATTAAACGAATCCACTAACGTAAAGGATAGATTCAAAAGGTCAAACGAATTTATTTTTACATAATTACCTGGGTCTTTAAAGATTAAAGGAATATTAGGAATAAATAATCCAATGATGTTATAACAAATAGAAACGTATTCAAGAGTTGATGAAGTATTAATTCCCACAACGTTTGAAATTCTTGAACGAATGAATAAATTATTTCCAAAGTTAATATAAGGAACTGATTTAGAAA
>JALKBU010001518.1:0-10036 GCA_023091735.1 Trichomonas tenax
GGGTCGGATATGTTTTTTTTTTTTTTTCTTCTACTACAAGTAACGCACTCCCCACCCTCCACCCCCTCACCCCCCTACCTGTAGTTTGATATCGTAAGCAGTTATACTCATTTATGGAGAAAAAAAAAAAAAAAAAAAAAAAAAAAAAAATAAAATTTTTTTTAAAAAAATAATTTTTAAAAAAATTTTTTTTTTTTTTTTTTTTTTTTTTTTTTTTTTTGATGTGACGAAGAAAGAATTTTCACTCTCTCTTCAAAAAATTTTTGAAACAATCTTTCTCTGCTATTATACGTATAGCATATCTCGTATATAATCTATGGATATACTCATAATTGTAACTGAATCTTAGGTTGCTGATAAGCAATCCCATAAATAGAGACGGCTCGAATTTTGACAATCTGAGATGAGATTTTTTTGTTTTCATTATAGTCAACCCAATGATTGATAAAAGACATAGACAATAGTTACTTTATATAATAGATACAGTATTGATTATAATAACATTAGTAGATAGATGATTTATTAATGATATGAAAACAAAAATCTCGAAAGACATGTTTTCTCCGCAAACACAATTTTTTGACAAAAATTTGATCTCCATCGAATATTTGCTTTAACATTAATTACTGAGATGGGCCAATTACTTTCCTTAGGGAAACAACGAATCTATAGTTGATGGTCTATTAACCTCTGCAATTGAATGAAGTTAAGTTTAATGTATATGGTAAAAACAGCATTTCAATTACAAATTTGAAAAATATGAGGCAATTTTTTATTTTGATCTGATACAGATATTATGAAGGAAAACAACGATATAATATATATAAATAAGATATATACTTATTGGATATTAACATTATATAGATTGTAGTTGATTGTGAATATAATATGACATCATGACAAATGATGAAAGTGCTTTCACTTTTTTAAAATTTCACAAAAAATTCAGTTTCGTTTTTATAGAGTTATTCAAGTTACATAGCCTTGATTTTTTTATTTTGCTCTATAGATTCCGATTCAGAATCATTTGGCCTATCTATGCATATGCTTAAATTGATCTGTACTTTGCTATTAGTCACTATATTCAAGCAAGAAAAGTTTTGATACCTAAATTGTGCAAAAAATGACGGATGTCAAAATTGTAATATTTGAGTGACTTATAATCGAAATAGAAACTTCAAACCATAGCTATAATGCTTAAATTTGATAGGGTTTATAATGATGTTATTATAACATTTCAACTCATTCTCTATCTTTCTGCGCTAAACACACCCTTGCACGCCCTATATTTACCTTGGCTCGGGAAGAAACTCCATAACAATCCCACCAACAGTTCGAGCTATCAAAACGTCTGCAATTTTGGGCAAAGGGGATGCTATCTCTATCACATGTTCTGTTGATTCGCAACTTGAAACTATTGAGCCAAAAGCTTTCCAATACTGCACTTCGCTCTCTGCTTGAAGGTACAAGAATTTCAACAGCTTTGCTATTTGGTCCAAATATGAATCTAATTGGTATCAGAGCATTTTATGGATGTATCCTGATTCCATCATTGTCTTTTTGATCCTCTGTTCCATTGGAAATCAGAGCAGAAGCTTTCCATTCATGTTCATCTGTTACTTCGATCTCATTTGAATGTATTGAGGAGATAGACCTTTCTTCGGATTGATAAAATTGACTTCCCTGACAATTCCAAACAATATTGTTCAGTTTGGTTTATATTGTTTCAGTCTCTGAAACTTTCGATAATTCAATTATTGGTTCTTCTTCAATGACCATAGGAATGATCAAAGATTGCCAATCTCTTCGTGACTTTATTATTCCTTCAAATATTAATGCAATCAGTCCTCTCTCTTTGAGTAACACATCATTCACAATGATCAACATTCCGGATTCAATCACTGAGCTCGGTCTTCAGTGTTTCAAGGACTGTAGAATCCTAACAACGATCAACATCTCTAGCAATTCAAATTTTCAGAAAATCATTTATGGAGTCTTTGATGGATGCTTGAAATTCGCTAAACTTGCTCCTTTCACGAATTCATTCTTTAAAACTAACTACGGATCTCTTTATGATTGTTTATCCTCCTACTTCATCCAATCATTATTTTGCTTTGGTATACAGTGTGACAAGTATTGCAGAGAGTGCTTTCATTGGATGCATCAATCTGAAATCTATTCTAATTCCAGATAACTCTATCCTTAGCATTGGACAAAACGCGTTTGAAGGCTGCACGAATCTCAAATTCATCAATATCCCTCTTTCCATCATTGATATTTGAGAAAATGCCTTCCTTGGATGTAATTCATTTTTATGTGGAAATTTTCAATATGAAAATAAGACGACATCTTTCATATCTCAACTTCTTCGTGCTGGCCTTCAGCCTTTATCTCTTTCTTCATGCCAACATATTACATGGCGTTCAACATTTTATTCCATTCGCTATTTTGTTTTCTTAGTATTTATAACAATATAATTCAACGATAAAATAATGATCTACCTCTAAAACGAAGATAATTCATTAATTTTTCGAAGAGCAACTTCATTCAATTCCATTGGATCATTTTTGTCATGTAAATTGTCAATTTGATTTTTGTCAAGTAAAGTGTCACATTGTAAAATTTCTAATATATTATGGAGTGTATAATATTCTGAGCAAAATTTTTCTCAAATATATTTTTGCCACTTAAAATAAAAAACTGTAAGAATTTTCAAAAAATGGGACCCAATCCAAGTATGCCATATGGCCCCGTCCATCCTTATCTGAACGACATGTACGTGATGATCCAGGATGGGGATGATAACGAGGGCGCTCCGAAGCCATCTGTGCAAACAACAGCGCAATATAACCAAAAAATACTAAAAGGACCCTTCGCTGGTATATGGTCGGTGTTCACGCCCAACTGCGTGTGCCCGATACCGCGCGCGGGCCATTTCACAGTTCACGACACCGAAAATAATTTAATGTACGTTGGATACGGTTTGGATCAAGACGACAATGCTCTGAACGATCTCTGGGTTTTCAATCTTAGTGACTATAAGTGGAAGCAAATTCAACTTACGGGTCAAATTCTTACGCCCAGGGTTGGTGCACGCGCTCTGCTCTCTGGAAAGTACTTAATTGTGTTCGGAGGATACGCAAACAGACAATATTTTGCGGATTTGCACTCAATCGACGTAGAAACAGGAGAAGTGAGAATTATCCAGACTTTTGGTGAAGAGCCACCGCCACGCTCAACACCAGTTGTAACAATGTATGACAATAAGTTCTTTATTTGGGGCGGCTACAACGGAAATTATCTTTCCACATTGCACATTTTGCACGTTGATTCTCGCACGTGGGAACATGTTCCACAGGATATACAGGGAAGAACTGCGATCCCTGGCTGCTTGGTCGGTGATAAGTTCTATTCTTACGGAAGTTCGAAGCAAAATGGTGTCATTCGCATAGATTTGACAAATCACAAAGTAGAACTCATCGAAACAACAGGTGCAGAGCCTCCGTCGACCGTTATGGGTGCTGGAATGGTCAAAGTTGAAAATCTTCTATTTTTCTTCGGCGGTAAATCATCTTCAAAGTGGACACTTGTGTATGCATTCGATGTCACGAAGAATTGGTGGTTTGTCTTCCACGTGATGCCAGACGGAGACAGTGTTTCTGTCTCTGATGGAACTGTTTCGGAACTTGGCTTGTTCATGGTGCCAAGAATCAACGCGTTCTCTCTTGTTTACAACGAGGCTAAAAGAGAACTTGTTGCAACTTTGGGCGATCCAATGAACAATCCACCGCATTTGTTTATCGTATCTATTGGCGACGCTATGGGTGTCATCCACCAGAGGGATGATATGCTTGAAGCTTTACGATTTATGAATCCACACACTAATTTTCATTAGATAATTACAAAAAACAGAAATATAAAATGTTATAAATAAATTCTCAAAATAGTATTGCTCTCTTGGAAATATCCGTTATTTTTATCCCAGCGTTTCACCTGCAATGTTCTTTTGTCTTATTTAATTTCATATTGATAATGAATAAAGATATCTTTGATAACTGCTATTCAACAATTGATGAAAGCATATGTGCAAAGCCAGTAATAGTGGAGTCCAATTAAATTAGACTGCTTCACGTTTATTTGGGATAATTTTTCAATATCAAACAAAAAAAATCAGAAAATAAGATGGACATCAATAACACACAAAGGATTTTGAACTCTATTTTTGGTGTATTATCGAAAGTACATTTAATTAAATTCTGTAACAATTATTTTGGGACTGGGACAAAATAGAACAACGTGCTTTTCTGACATGTAACTTATTTTTGATATGTAAAGTCAGTATGTCAAAATAAAGGAAAGTGACGTGTTTGTGCGGGAAAAATGGAAAAGTGTCAATAGGTTGAAATGGATTGAACTCAATGTTGGAAGCCAAAGAAGACTTCATTATGAGTAGTTGTGGCCTCATAGTGAAGGATGTTATTTGTGCTATCAGCATCCTGACGATAGCACATCATCCATTTCTCTTTGTTCATTGCAAGTTTTTGTTGCACTCCAAACCTAAGAAAACCAAGAAACTCGGTCGAAATTATTCCTTCTTGCATGGTAAATATGAATTATAAACAATAATTTGAAGATAAAAATAAAAATTTAGTTAAAAATGGCAGTATTTTTCCTTCTGCGGTGTAGTCCCGCGACCTTCATAACTTTTTATCTGATCAATATTTTTTCGATTTGAAAGTACTTTCATGAACTTATTGATAGTTGTCTATCCAGTGGTATAAGTGGTACAGTCTATATATCTATCAAATCATTGTTTGCATTTCAAATCGTCCAAAAATATACGATTTCCAGCATAAATGTATGCGCTACTATGCAGCATATGATATTTTTATGTGTATTATTGATTCAAATTCCTCTTATACGCTTAAAATTAAAAATGCAACTAATTCGTTAATTGATTTGAGGGCGATTATACACATGAAAGTTATTGAATTTGATGGGATTTGGATTTGCAGCTGTAATAATGTAAAATTTTACAATTTTAGATTTGGTTTTATTATTTATGAGATTTTTCAATTGGAAAGTAAAAGCAGATCAAAATTTTGCTTTTGTTAGATATGCAATTGCTAGCCTTGAATTATAGTTGAGATCGTGGTGATAAAAATATTATATCAAGGTAATATTTCATTAAAAAGACATAAAAATTAATATTTTATAATATCTTTTAAAAATGAATAAAATTATAGACTTTGATCTTTATTCCAGAATATAATTCAGTAGAAATACAAGAAGGAAGATTAAATATCGAATTTTTTTAGTTGTCATCATATTGATAACCTCAGGCTGTAATAATCTATTTTTCGATTTGAAAGTACTTTCATGAACTTATTGATAGTTGTCTATCCAGTGGTATAAGTGGCACAGTCTATATATCTATCAAATCATTGATTGCATTTCAAATCGTCCAAAAATATACGATTTCCAACATAAATGTATGCACTACTATGCAGCGCTGAGGAAAGATGGTGTCTCAGCGCATAATTTTTTTTTTCATTGCCAAATCTAAGATTCTAAAATTTTACATTATTACAGCTGCAAATCCAAATCCCATCAAATTCAATAACTTTAATGTGTATAATCGCCCTCAAATCAATTAACGAATTAGTTGCATTTTTAATTTTAAGCGTATAAGAGGAATTTGAATCAATAATACACATAAAAATATCATATGCTGCATAGTAGCGCATACATTTATGCTGGAAATCGTATATTTTTGGACGATTTGAAATGCAAACAATGATTTGATAGATATATAGACTGTACCACTTATACCACTGGATAGACAACTATCAATATGTACATGAAAGTACTTTCAAATCGAAAAAATATTGATCAGATAAAAAGTTATGAAGGTCGCGGGACTACACCGCAGAAGGAAAAATTTTCCCGTTAAAAATGAATTTTACAAAGAATATAAGGATCGAATTGAGAATCTAAATAATATAAATCAATATATAAAATGAAAGTAACACGAAAACATTTTCTAATTCATGATTCATAATTAATTATGAATTTAATGTTATATTAATAATTATGAGAATAAGTAATAATATGAAAATAATCTTGCAATGAAAAAGGTATCTGTGAAAAATAAAAAATAGAAAAAAAAATAATTTTTTAATATCAAAAGTGAAAATGTAATGTGTATTAAAAATTGAATCAATAAGTGGGTTCTTGATATGACCTGGCTTGGCCACTCGAGGGCTTTGGAAGTCTCAGGCCGACCTCGCCATGCATCGAATCTGATGCTGAAGGTAGAGGCGGCTTCTGTAGGCCGAGTCCTTCTTGATAAGGTCTGGCCACTCGAGGGCTTTAGAAGTTTCAGGCCAACCTCGCCCAATGACATTCTTACAACAATTTAAGCATGCATAAATATCGTTGTTTTCTTAACAATTACCAATTAGGTATATGCTCGTTGATGATAGAGTTGTGGCTGGTCAACAACACTAACCTGGATGTATTGGTTAGACTACAAAGATATTTATAACACTTTTTATAAAGGTGACAATTTGCCCGCTCAAAAAAGTGACAGTTCATTCATGAAAAGTGACTTTAAGGTTCATCCGGCACTTTTTGATGTACACTTTTGTCATAGACTCCAATTATTTTTAATGTTGGAAAAAAATTTGACATGTAAATTTATTTTATGCTTTTACCTGATTGGGGAAAAATCGCAAAAATTTGAATAAATACATAAACAACAGTAATTTCAATGCCTATCGAGCACCAGACGATATCTGTCACATTCTCGACAACAGTGTGTTAACCTCGAATCAATTTGACAGTCTTTTCACAAATTTGTCATCAAAACACAACAAAGAGATTCTGTTTAATATGCTTTCGCATACCAAAGTCGTGTATGGACAGAACATAAGTGAATGCTTAAATAATTTGAGTACATTATTTTTTATTCTCAAAGTTCAACTATTTTCAACACTTCGAGACGCAATTGATCAAATTTTTCATTCTACACAAAACAATAACATCATAAACGCTATTCAAGCACTCGGCAACACATTTAATCAGAAAAGAGAAGAAGATACAGACATTATTATAAACAAGATTCAAGCATTCAGGAACTCATTCAATAAGAAAAGAAATGATGATAAAAACGCAATTTTTAATAAGATCAAAACGCTTAGTAACAATCTCAATGAAGATAAAACCGAAATTGTTAATAAGATCGAAACACTCAATTATGCGCTGAATGATGATAAAAACATAATTGTTGATCATATTGAAACGCTCTCTGAAACTGTCGATGAAGACAAAAACGAAATTCTTAATAAGATCCAAACTCTCAGTAACAATTTCAATGAGAAGAGGGAAAAAGATAAAGTCACTATTGTTAACATGATTCAAACTCTTAATACAACTTTCAATGAGAAAACTGAAGAAGATAAAAACATAATTGCAAATAAGATCCAAACACTCAGTAACGCATTTAATGAGAAAAAGGAATTAGATAAATACGTAATTATTGAACAGATTCAAGCACTCAGTAAAACGATGATTGATGGAAGAATATTTTCATCTCCACTTCAAGCATCTTATTTCAAAGAAGTGGTTAAAATTCAACTATCGAATAAATTTAGTGCTCTTCAAAATGGCTACACACCAGAACACATTAGAAATCAACTTGAAAGAAGAAATTATGTAGATTTATCAATGCTTGGAAAGATTGAAAGAGATTTTGATAAAATATATAGAATCTTCGAAAGAATTGAAACAGAAGAAGACTTTATCTCAGAAAAACTTGCATATGATAACAAATATCATGAAGTGAAAGGTAATAAAGAATTCGATGGGAAAATATTATCATTTAACATCGCCACGTATGGTGCTGTTCAAAATAATTTCAAATTAGTTAAACTTCTTGTTGAGTGCGGAGTGAATCTGTCACAGAATGGACCTTCTGGTTCAAGTCCTTTATGGTATTTCGCATTCAATAATAATATTGAAGCAGTCAAATTCTTCTGTGATCTTCCAGGAGCTGACGTGAACTCACGAGCAAGTTGGAACAGATTACTTCTTTTTGTTGCAAGTTCCAAAGGACATTATGATATTTGCAAGTACTTATTATCCAAAAAAGGTATAGATATTAATATGAGAAGTGATGATGGAAAAACAGCATTATCAGTTGCGAAGTCAGAAGACATTTGCCGTCTTCTTAGAGATCATGGTGCAGTTGAATATGCACCTAAAGCCATTCCAATGACACAATACTTTAGTGGGAATTTATTCTGGAAATTTTAAAATTGAATTATATAATGTTGAATATATCAGATAATGTCAATACCGGGAAAAATAAATATTAGCGACTTTTTTCTGATCCATTTAATATATCATAAATTTACAAATTGTCTAAAATGATGAGTTTGAATATAAAATAACAAAAAATAGTATTTATTGAAACTTACAAATCTTCCTTTTGTTGTGATGCAAAATCTCTGTTTGATTTCTCTTCAGGGAGAATCTCAGATATTATCTTTCTTTGCTCTTCTGTGAGTGATTCAGGGATCATCAAGTTAAATGTAACAATTAAATCTCCTCTCTGATTTTTATTGAAGAAATCAGGAAGACCATGTCCAGGAATCCTTCTAATCATCAGATTCTGTATGTTCTTCAATGGTATTTCGACATCAGCGCCATCTAATCTTTTAATTACGCGAACTTTTTCTTCAATCACTTCCGCGAGTGTAACATTAAGTGTAACTTTAAGATCTCTTCCATCTCTTTCGAATACGTCGTGTTTCGTTGATGTAGCGATGAAAACAACGTCACTTGCGGCTCTCGTTGATGCAGCATCTCCATATCCACGTCCAACAATCCTGTGGAACTCGTAGGCACCCTTAGGAAGGACCAATTCGTGTGTTTCTGTGACTTCTAATATAGGTTGTCGCTGACATTTGTTGCATGAAACAGTGCCATCAGGACATTCGCAGTCCAATGTGTGCACTGTCGTAACAGTTCTCTTCGCACCGAACATAAAGTCCTCGAGCGTAAACTCTACAGGATAATAAACCATTCCTCCATAATTTGCAATTTCTGGTGGAGCTTTTCCGAGCATTTTGATGATTGCCTCGATAGCTTCGTCGCTTTGGTAACCAGCAACTCTGAAATCTGTGATATTTATGAAGTCGATACCGAAAAAGTCATATAATGCACGTGAATATTCGTTTCCTAGGATTGCGTATGCTTGTTCCGTTTTCTCCCATAATTCTAGTGTCGCATTACTTGGATTTTCGAAATTTTTCTTCTGTTTCAAAAAACGAACATAAGATTTTTTGATATCTTTTTGTGTTGCCGCTGTATCTAAACCGACCGTTTGGTAGAAGTTAACGCCGTCGAATTTCGTGGCGTTAAATGGCTTTATAAACAACAAAGAAGAAAACACAAACAACATTTATTATTTTGACATATAATTTTTTATATGACATTTATAATCTGTTCATTCTAAAACGATTTCTAACAAAGTTATGAAATTATCTTGAAAAACTATGATTTTGGTAATTTTAAATCAACAAACCATTCAATAAAATCATTGTATTTATTTTTATTCACTTTTTGCAATACAAAGCATGAAAAAATTGTAAATAAATTATAACGAGCAGTTTAGATGTGTTTATAGTGAAATTTATCGCAGAAAATCTTAATTTTAAGTGTATGGCTAATCTAAACTTGCCAAAATCCTTAATTTTTTCATGTGATTAAAAATGTAATCAAAAATTTTCAACTAAATACAATTCATATACTTATATCTTTATACTATGATGCTCAGGTGTTATCATTTTATTCGATTCTGGATCAAAAATAGAGTGATTTCAAAAAAAGATATATTTAAATTAGTTTAGTCAGAGAAAGTACGGAACTTGTCCTCAATCTGTTGGTAAAGCTTACGGAAGTTCTCTATGCATTGTTCTTTGCCGTCGGCTGGATCGGCGAACTTCATTCTGATGAGTCCCTGGATTTCAGC
>JALKBU010001519.1:0-10028 GCA_023091735.1 Trichomonas tenax
ATTGTTCCTTGCGGCATGGGAAAGTACACAACGATCAAGACAAACCAGATGTTTGAGTACGCACAAGAATCACCATATTTCATGACTTGGCCACACCCAGGACCGCTTGATTTGAAGTTTTACAGTGACAAGTTCACTGTTTTCGCACCAAAGTGGCCTGTCGATGTTAACATCACAGTCAAGAGAAACGGACAGATTGTTCCTCTCAAGCCCATTTATGACTGGAATAAACACAACTACTATCAGTGGAACTTCCAATATGAAATGGGCGGCTATGTTGGCCTCTTCTTCTCACCAAACATCGCTGACCTTAAGGCAAACGAGCAAATTGATGTTTCAGTTGTTGATGGACAGCGTGAATACAGCTACTCATTCTACACAACAGACTGCAGCTCATCGATATCAGACAAAGATTTTGATAAGCAGTTCGGAAGAACATCCATGGGTGAACAAGGAAGCTCAGAGAAGAAGAAGAAAGCGCTTGCAATCGGTCTTTCAATCTTCTTTGTTCTTCTTATCATTGGCGCTCTTGTCGGCGCATTCGTTTGGTGGAAGTTCTGCAGGAAGCCTTCTAACGACGGATACCACTCCGAGAACGACTCACAATCATACCACACAGAGACAACGACGACAACTACTACAACAAATTACGGCAATCGTTCAACACTCACATTCGAATCTCGTCAAGAAGAGTACTCGAAGGGCACTTCAGAACCATCTATTTCACGCAAGACAATCATTATTGCATAATAAAAACATCTTTATTTTATTATTTGCTCAAGGAAAATGATAAAATTTGAGAACTGAAATCAGAATCTCAAATCAGGTATTTCATTCAATTTGATGTCATGCCACGTAAACTTTTCAAAAAACTGTTTATGAATTCTCAATTTTTACATATTTGATTTCATGTTCATATTTTGTCATATGGCATGATGTAAAAGCTCAGAATTATATTTATTTACTTCATTTTTAGTAAAGTCACTTAAATAACCGTAAATTCATTCAAATGGCCATATACCAAATTGAAAAAAATTGTTTTGTCATCGAAAATTGACATACAATCATCACCTAAAAATATAAGCTTTTTATAAAAAAAAAAATAATAACATTTTCTCAAAAATTAAAACAATCATTGACACTTTTTAAAAAACAGAAATTTGGCGCCAAATTCGTTGGGTGCGAATGAACAAGCACAGTGACGAAATTTGTTTGCGAATGAACAAGCATCTACCAATCGTCAAGCACTGAAGAATGAACACGTCTTTGTACAATGTCGAATTGCAGTTGACTCAAGAATCCGTTGTTCAGAGCTTCCATGAGTTCAATGTACTCGTCACTATTGGCGAAGACATTCATCATTTAAAAATTAATAAACGTTCTTGTTTTTTTTTGAGTGAAAAATTATCGTTTGGCCGGTTTGCGAAAAACCAAACATTCTCAGATGTGAGAATCGTGTCACCTTTTTATTGGAATTTCAAAAAATATTATATAACACGTAAAGTTTTGTAAACATATCAAAAGTTCAGAAGGTATACAAAATGATATAGTGCCTTTATTAATGATATACGGCCATTCAAATTATTTTAATTTGCACGTGTCAAAATTTTTTATAACACAGTTTATTATAGCATATTCAGATTGATATTTTTTGATAAAATTTCAATTGATTTGATTTGTATTACAATCATTTGATAAAAGATATAAACACACGATATTTATGCATGAAATAAATTTTGTCAGTTTTACAAAAAAAAAGTTGATGAAATAAAAATTGACACGCATTTTTCAAAGTTAATTCTTTCGAATATGATTTTGAATCAAAATCCATTGTTGAAAATTAGATTTGTGTCACTTTTATTTAATCATTGTCTTTTTATTTCTCTCCTATTTTTGATCTATTATATGATTATTTTATTATGATATAACATGTCAAATTATGTTTTAAAACTTTCAGACTAGTTCCGATTTTGTATTTAATGCCCAAATATCACAATAAAATTGACTAACACCGAACTTGTCATAAATTCAATTTATTCACAATTTCAATTTTTCTTTTATTAAACTCTTATATTCCCGAAATTAATCACATAAAGTTTGATTGCACAAATTGTCCATATTCAATTTTGTTGACCTGAAATTTCATTTTCTATAGACTTAAAGACTAATCACAATATATAATATTCATTTAAACAACATTTTTTATTTCATTTTTTGTATGATTATTGGACTCGTTGCTCTTCACACTTACACACAACCAGACCTTGAGTACAGATACCGCTCCTACTACTGCAATCGTGTCGCGAACAAAGCCCACAATTTCGATGAAACTTCAATTTATTCACCAGGCCTTGATAACAAAGAATGCAAATTCGCAACATATGACAAGGTGAGAGATGACAAGTTAGGCCTTGATATGCTCAACCTCATCCGCTGGTCAGTTGGTTTTAACAACACTGTCACAACAGATGACCGATTTTGGGACCAGCAGTGCAAAGTCGCATTGATGATGCGCTACAACAACTACGTTGTCACTGATTACTGGAATATGCAGTGCTACGACGGCGAAGCTACATCAGCCAATAGGACTTCTTTGAAATCTCAGAATTTTCCAAATGCTGGCAGTTTTATTTATCACAGCATGATGCTGGGAACAACCAACATATTTGACCAAAATATCATCAACAGAGGCGCCTTTTTGCATCCAAATCTTTCCACAACTTCTTTCTGCGGTCTCGGAAAGGGACTTGCTATGAAGATCGCTGGCCAGCTCATTAAGGCTACTGGTCAGGAGCCATATTTCATCGCATTCCCATTCGGTGGTCCAATCGATATCAGATTTATTCCAAAGGTTTGGCACATGCAGTCATTCACAATCGCCACTGTTAAGTCCGTTAAGATGACACTTAACGGCCAGCCTCTTAATATCCTCAAGTTTGTCCAATCCAACTTTTCTATCTATCCAGGTCCAAGAGCAGTTTTCTGGGAACCAGAGCTGTCAAACTTCTCTGAGAACTCTGTAATCAACGTCCAGATTGAAGATACAAACTCACTCTATAATTACACACTTTATACAACTTCCTGCGACACAACCATCGGTGATGATGAGTTCGATAAGCAATTCGGAAGGAAGTCTTACAACTACGGCCAAGAGGATCCAACAGAGAACGCTGATTCCGGCAAGGCCAAGAAATCTAAGACAGGCGCCATCATTGCAGTAGTTGTCGTCCTCTTACTTCTTATCCTAGGTGTTATCGTCGCATTCTTCCTTTGGCGCAAGTTCTGCCGCAAGTCAAGCAACGATTTCTATCAGCCAGAAGAAACAGCAGCTCCATCCACAATGACAACAACCACAACAACAACATCATCATCAACAGGATACGGTCGTACTCTTACCTTTGAATCTCGCCAGGAAGAATACTCCGGTGGTAAATCTAGTCCAGATGTCAATCGTAAGACCATCATCATCTCATAAAATACTTATCATTTTTAAGTAAAGCCTCTTTTTGCAACCACAGACAATTTTTATCAAATTATAAAATTCAATATATCTTGAAACGTCAGCGATCATCGTTATTCCATAATAGGTACATTCTATACTTTTCGAATCCAAACGTTCATTAATTATATTCCGAAATACACAAAAAAAGTAATTTTACTTTAAAATTGCCTCTCTATATTTCTAATCGATTGGTCTACGCCTAGGCATTGGATTTATTAATATTTCAGCATTTGATTATATTTTTCGTATATATTTCTTTTCGAAAAACGCGTTTTATCATGCATGAATGATATTCCGATGTCCATTGTATGGAATTATTGGTGAACTAAATGTGCACAATCGAAATAAACGGTCTAATGAACTGATTTGGGACAATTTATGACGGCAGCGTGAAAATCTATTAATTTCTTGATTAATTTAATAGACATTAGATGTCTATATTAGATATAGCATGCAGAAACCCATATTTAAGACATTTTCATAAAGTTATTTAAAATATTTTTGTTTTTCTAAATTTATTATAAAATTCGAATTTATATATGATGTAAACGATATATACTATGATAATTGATAAACGATATAATTTGAGAACCGAAATTTGTTGTCGTTTAATGTAAACCACTGAATTTATTTTATCTCTATTTTCATCCTCCTATTGTAAATATTATCGTCACTTTTCATTGCAATTATGATGATTCTATTTCTCAATCAATATGAAACAGAAATCCAAAACCCCATTAATGTTTTCAATTTGTTCGAAAAACTTCCTTTAGCATTTTCCTTTTGCTTAATTTCTTTCATATTTTGATTTTGCATCTCATACAAATAATATTCATTCGGACAAAATCATCAAATTATAAATTTGACATGGCTATTCAAATCCGATTAATGAAGGACAATCTTAATCAGACAACAACTACTTTTGCATGTCGATTCATATTTCAACAAAATTAATCGAAAATGTTTTTTTTTTCATTTGTTTTAGCAAAACTATTATACAAAGTGATATAAAGGATGGTATTTTACAAATTGAAATAAGCTTTTTTATTATTTTTTTCATGTTATTCGGACTTATAAACATGTATGTTATAGATCAACCAATCGTCACAAACAGGTACAGATCTTTGTATTGCGAGAGGTACAATAAAGAATACTACGGACTTAGCGAAGCTCTTCCTTTCGACCCAGGAGTTGTTAAATCTTGCAATGTCCCCTCTTACAACAAGAAATTGAACGACCAAATGACATTAGATACCCTTAACTTCGCCAGATGGGCCACAGGATTCAATAATACAGTCACAATTGCTGATCAATGGCATGACCAACAATGCCGCTGGGCTGCTTACATATACAACAACTGGGGCAACTCAGAACCACGTGCTGATCTAAAATGCTATAGCTTTGACCATTATACTCCATATTTAACTTCTATTCAAACCAGTAAGCAACCAAACACTGCTGCTTTGATTCATTACTTCTTGAACAGCAATATAACATCAAGGTGGTACAGTGAACATTCTGCCAGAGCAAGAATTTTGCATAGAAACCTGTCAACAGTTTCTACATGTGGTTTTGGAACAGCCACAACGTTGAAGGTCGAAGGCATGTTCGAGCATGAGACCAACGAGAATCCTCGCTTTTCTGCTTGGCCACATCCAGGTCCAATTGATATGAATCTTATTAGAACACAGATTTGGACGATCATTTTACCAGCATGCTCATCACAATACCAAATCAGTATCAAGCTCAATGGCAATCCAGTCGAATTAATCGATACTTCAGAATTTGGAAAAGCATATTGGTTCAATCTTATTCGTTGGACTTCAGGATGTCTCTTCGTCTTCAAGCCTAACTTCCCTGAACTGAAGCCAAACATGCAGATTGATGTTTCTCTCGTTTTAGGAAATACACAGAACTACACTTACAGTCTCTACACAACAGACTGCGGCTCATCGATGTCAGACAAAGATTTTGATAAGCAGTTCGGAAGAACATCCATGGGTGAACAAGGAAGCTCAGAGAAGAAGAAGAAAGCGCTCGCAATCGGTCTTTCAATCTTCTTTGTTCTTCTTATCATTGGCGCTCTTGTCGGCGCATTCGTTTGGTGGAAGTTCTGCAGGAAGCCTTCTAACGACGGATACCACTCCGAGAACGACTCACAATCATACCACACAGAGACAACGACGACAACTACTACAACAAATTACGGCAATCGTTCAACACTCACATTCGAATCTCGTCAAGAAGAGTACTCGAAGGGCACTTCAGAACCATCTATTTCACGCAAGACAATCATTATTGCATAATAAAAACATCTTTATTTTATTATTTGCTCAAGGAAAATGATAAAATTTGAGAACTAAATGTCAGCAGCACTGTGTGGAGAAGCAAAAACACGTCAATAAGTTTCGATTCCGAATAACAAATCATATTAAATGTCACTTTTCTTATACTATCCAATTTTTGCTCACTTTTTGATTGAAAAATCAAAAAGTGTGTAAAAATTATAATGAGTGACTTTTTTGATAATCCTAATGGAGCATATCCGAACTCACCACTGGACTTTGGCCAGGGATTTGATGACCAGCAGCAGACAAATGCAGTTTCTTCATTTGAAGATGATCCGTTTTGTAAATTTTCTTTTGGAGCAAGTAACGACTTCGAAAGTTCTGCAGGAGGTATTGTAACACAAAATCAGTTCCATATGCCACCTCCAATGCCTACTCCACAACAACCGATTTTGCAAAAACCGGCAAAACCTGTTGTGTCTTTGTCACCGAACCCGGATTTGTCTCAACTTCATATCATGCCTAAATCTACTGATTTCACACTTGAACCCGAAAAATTCAAAATTAAAACAAAGCCAAAACCATCCAGAAACATAGAAGAACTTGATCAAAAGACAGCAGAGTTCAATTCGATTTGCTTACGCAGAGATGTTTGTTTGAATCCAAGCACAATTTCGTTACTTCCAACTTCTTTTTGGGTTGATGCTGTTTTTGCTTTTGGTGATATCGTAGAAAGTTACTTCAAGCTCAAAAATAATACAAACGCTCGCTTTCATCACAAATTATATAATGGTCTTAAAATAACTGAATCAAACCCATCTTTCATTCCATACATTGGTCTCTCATGGGTCAATGATTTAGTTTTTAAGGTTGATACAGCTGCTTTCTGTCGACTTCTTGGGATCAAACATATTAATCCTTCTCTTTTTAACAAAGGAGGTAACTTCCCTACTCATGGCTTCGTGGAGATTATGCAATCTGATTTGCCAACCTTGGCTCCAGAATTTGATGCTTCATCAATTGATTTTCTTAATGTTAAGCTTCTTTATCATAACGAAAGACAGTTTTTACGTAACTCTACCGAGGCGGATATAGCTAGCATCAAATGGATACCAAGTGTTCCAAAATGATCTTTTATTCATCTAATTGTCAATATATTAGTTTGTTTTTATATGAGTTTAATAAATAAACTTTATGCGCACATTACCATCTCATGACCATTAATTAAACATGCAAAATATATCAAATATTTTATAGTTTATTGTTAAAGGATATCTCACCTGAATCTATTATGTCTATGTGTTTTTATGGCCACGCTATGGACCGTGAAAAGAAGTAACAAATCAAATATGAAAAATTTACATACAAAATAATAGCATCTATAAAACTAATATATCTATTGCGGCTTAACGTAGTGACAATCGAACGGAGCTTTACATTGAAAACATGTAACATCTGTGACTCTCATTAAAACTTCTGAATAAATATCGACATAAGCATACGGAGGTATCATTGTTTGTACCGCGTAATAAGCAGACTTCGTCATTCTTATGTATTTCAAATTTAATGCATCTTCAAAAGTTCCTGAATGAAGCTTTAATAATGTCTACGGGAGTATCATCTTCTCCAGGCTTGTGCATCCCTTGATGACTCTGAGAGGGAAATAAGTCATATTATAAGGCAAAACTAAGAATTTCAAATTGAAGCAATCCAGAAACATTTCACTGCCACCAAGAGAGAGTGCTCCAAGTGACATATTTACTGTATATAAATTATCCATTTGTGCAAATGCTGCTCGAAATATTTCATAAGTACCTGTTGTAAATACTAATTCTTTGAGGTAAATCGATCCAGCGAAGGCGAATCCCCATATTCCTCGTACATATTTATTGATAACGAATGTTTCAGATGGATTTCTGTGATTAATGACTGAGAATGAATGTTTCGTTGGCAGAATACAAGCATCTATTAACTGTATAGTATTTATTTGAGTTATCGATATAGAAATTTTTAAGTTTTGTGCAATATCTGAAAGCGCCCTCCATAATAGTTTTGATTGATGAAGGAATGTCAATACTTGTGAGCCCAGTGTAGCTGAATGAGTCTGAAAGTATGTATAAAAGCTTTGAATGCCTATGAAAAATGACGTGTTCCAAGATTTCGCATCCAAAAAAAGCCTGTACAGCGATTGTTCGTACGCTAGAAGGTATGGTTATGGCATTCAGTGATGTACAGTTCTCGAAGGAGTTTTCAGGAATCATTTTAAGATTTTCGCAAATTTGTAAATTTATTTCTTCGAGATTTGAGCATCCGGCGCACATTTCCCTGGGTATTTTTCTGACTAGCCTACCTAGAAAAGTTATTCTTATCAGTGTCTTCCGAGATGCAAAAAAATCTATCCCGATTTCAGTCGTTTCTGATGGGATATTATACGAAATGAGTCCATCTGGAATGTTCGTAAGCACTGATTGAGCCCTTAGAAAAGGAATAAAAACAAAACACAAAAACATTTAAAAAATTGCCACTTTTCCCAATTAAGCCGAATTTAATCGTTGTGGTTTAACAGTCGGTCTCTACTGTCATTCAGAAAACTAATTTTTCGTTGTGTCAGCTCAAAATTTGAATAAAGATGAAAAGTGACAGTGATGTAAACAAATAGTGTTCTGCATCATTTATTTCCTTTAAATTTAACATTTAAATATTTTTAACTTTACATGTCATTTTCATTCAAATATGTCGGAAAAATCAACTTTTTCTTTTTTGTGAAATATCTATGAATTTTAAGGATTTGTGAATGGATAACTGTTCAATAATTTTGAGATAAAAAACTGTTCTTTGAAATTGGTCAAGATCCCCAAATTTTGCAAAAAAAGACGGATGTCAAAATCGTGATATTTGAGTGACTTATAATTGAAATAGAAACTTCAAACCATGGCTATAATGATCAAACATTGTAGGATTTATAATGTTGTTTTTATGGAATTTCAAATCATTCCGCATCTGTCTGTGCTAAACACACCCTATACTTAACGAGATCTCGATGCGTGTTTAATGTCGAGACGTGAAATTTTGCATACATATGGGGTATTTCCAAGATAGGATTATATCAAATTTAAATAGCTTTAGACTTTGAATATGTGTGTTAAAGGAAGCTGTCGTTTTCCTCACCAAATTGAATGGTTCATATTGAATCGTATTTTTATATCTAAACACTTTAATGGTGTATGCTGGAATGCGCCAACTTCAATCAATATATATTCCAATCGATTTTTTTTGGGAGGGTCGCGGATGGATTACACTTGAATGTTGACTTTCAAAAGATATCATATACTTCTAGTCTCATAAATGAGTCGAAAATGATAAAAAATAAAGTCAATGATAACTCAATGAGTACACATATTCATTATGCTTTAGTACAACTGTAGCCAATAGCTTCTGATTGCAGACAAATTATTTTAATGTTGATTTACTCAAAAATATGAGGAAATCAAACTTGCAATTTGATGTGTTCTTCGAAGTATAAAGATTGTAATAAGTGAATACTATAGGACATGGAGTTTATATATCATTTGCGTGTGCAAAAATGATCTGTTGTTTTTGTTCCAATCTAGAGATAGCGCTATCTCTTATACCCCCTAGAAATCTGACACTTTGGGTATACCCTTAAGGGACCAATGTAACCATTTCCAAATGCTCAAAATTCTCGAAAAATATTTTTCTGACCAATCATTTTTGCACGAATTATAATACGTACAAGACATTGGGAACCAAATTATCATAAAACATATTAAAGATAGAAGCTCTATTTTAAATTCGACAAAATAAAGCAGGGGGTGACTCCAAACAGTTACATTAATCTCTTAAGCTGAAATAAAAGTTGGAGATAATGATACCGCTTTCTCAATGTCAAGCATATCAATACTTAGAATGCACTTAGAGATAACACATGAATGAAATATATCAAAAAATATCTCTATAATCTCTACATACATATATTGGGATAATAAATGAGTATCATAGTTCTGGGATAACTTTAACTTCATCATCTTTTTCTGAGTTATCATTAGCTTGTTGTTCTTCTTCTTGTTTTGGGGTTTCTTCGACAGGATCGTTCCTCTTTTTTCAGAAAGAAATAAGCGACCGCAAAGCGAAGAGTGTACAGACAACAGCAGCAGTTATGTTATTTGCAGTATACACATAGAGTACTGTCTTTGGAGATCTGTTCTTTGAAGCATAGT
>JALKBU010001520.1:0-10019 GCA_023091735.1 Trichomonas tenax
ATAATGAAGTCTTCTTTGGCTTCCAACATTGAGTTCAATCCATTTCAACCTATTGACACTTTTCCATTTTTCCCGCGCAATCACGTCACTTTCCTTTATATTTGACATTCTGACTCTATATGTCAAAATAAGTTGCATGTCAGAAAAGCACGTTGTTCTATTTTGTCCCAGTCCCTTTTAAAAAGGTGAGACCGAAATAAAACTCTATAATATCTTGATCGCATTATGTTAATAAAACAACCTCATCAATAATATGGTCCATTTATAGAATTCATATCGTGGGAGAACTAATGTGGAAAAATAAATTACTAAATCCTGAATTAAAGGCTGTGACACTCCCTTTCCCAGATTCAATTTCCTTGTAACTTTAATGGTAGATACAAGTGGTAGTGTAGATGCTCATACTAAAATATCTAAGCTCTACTAACTTACGTTATAGAGATCATAATTTTGGGATTTGATTAAATAAAAATTTGTAATTTACATGTCAAATTAGTCTAATGGGAAAAGTATATTTTGACATATTAGTTGAGTGTTCGATTCTCGATGTAATTGTATTTTTTCTTTCTAATCATAACTACATATGTGTTAGTTAAAGAATCATTCCATTGCAGAATAGTTATATGTAGGATGTAATGCATTAAAATGAGTAAGAGTTAATCATCAAATGAAATTTTTCAATTCAATCAAATAATATTACATTTAATTTCATGCTTTTACATATGATTTGCATATTGCTGTATCAAGTAATATGTGATTTATCATTTAATTTTATTTTTTAGCTAGAATAAAAATAATTGAGAATTACGACTATATTTCGCTTTGATTGCTTAACCAACATAGATGCACATTCTCAAAAAAGTTTATAATATATAAGTATGCATAAAATATAGTTTCATAATCAAGATCTTAGTGAAATTGACTGTATAGATTGAAGAAGAATCACTGTTTGATTATGTTGAATAAATTATCTGCAGTAAAAGGATGCCAAACTTCATTAGTTACAGGAAACATTACTTCGACAGCAGTCACAATACAACTACAGAGACATTGGTGATGAATATTTGGGCCATAGAATGTGGCTTGTCAGTAATAAATTTGGATATACAACATTTTTCGGAAGTAAAGGAAGCTCAGCGATAAAAGTTGTTGGAAACAAAGAACCATCAGCAGAAGATATTGCTTTCATTGTGTCTCCGCCTCCAGGACCTTGTCCAAAAGAATTTTGGATTGATTCATGGACTTTTCTTGCGAATGAACTAACAACGAATGCAGAAATTCATATATGTGTCAATGGAATTGAAGTAGGACTGAGAGGTCCTGCAAAACTTTATAGTTGGGGTAATTTCCAAACAAAATATCTAAAATTTGTTCCAAATGCATCATATTCGCCATCAACGACATACGAAGTCACAATATATGACGAAGAAAGAGAGTATTCCTACTCAATTTATACAACAGATTGTATTGATGAAATTAGTGATAGTTCTTTTGATTCAAGCAAAGTTTTGAATGCAAGAGAAAGGGACCTTCAAGCACAAAAGCAGAAATATAGTATTTTAGTTGGTTCTGCAATGTTATTATTAACAATTATAATTATTGTGTTTATTGCTGTTTTGATATACTATGACAGGTTAACAAAGAATCTTTTGAATCCAAAACAGCAGCAGCAAGAACAGACCCAAAAGATGACAAGAAGAAGGAGTTATTCTGAGCCTGCTTCAAAGAACTCTAAAAGAAAAAGACAAACTATCAAAGCAGGAAATGCAAACAAAGCACCTCAAAGAGGAAGAGGACAGACAATCAAACACAAATAATATCTTATTATATATATTACATTTGTTTATTATTTTATAAATCTTTTTATAGAGCTTCAAATAATCTGATTAAGAATTTTTTTTCAATGTATTGAACTCATTGTATCTTTGATGTAAGTGTTCGTTATGCATTGGTACAACACAAAGATTATCATTGATTTTCATAAGGATGCAACATCATTCTCAATGGTTTTGATATGATTCGATTTTTAGTATTCGATTCTTGAAGTCAAAATTTTTTGTCTTTTGTTGCTCTTTCATTGATACTATGAATTGATTCTCCAATTTCATATAGCAAATTAAGTACAGAATATGCTTATGCCAGATAGTATTATAGTTCTTTTACATTCAATATTTATTGTTAGATTTTTTTCCTCATTTGATATTTGAATGATTTTAACTTAAAGAAATAACATTATATCTTGATGTGAAATGATATCTGAGAGCAATCAAAATTATACCTATAACCATAAGTACTAAAGAACCAAAATATTTAATCAGATATCTGTTCTTTTGATTGGATAAACAGATAGAGAAAGATTGATCATCATCAAATTCATGAAAAATAAAGAAACAAATATTACCAATAAGGCCAAAGAAGAATATGATCAATGAATATCCAAGATTCTTCATCTAATATTTGAAATGACTTCTAAACAGAATATGTGGTAGAAAAAACAATATCTAAATGATGAGCAAAGATGCTCTCGAAAAAAATTGTTCTTTCAAAATACCTTTTAATCAATTTATCTCACTCATATTTTAATGTATTTCTTTGTAGTTCTATTCATGCTACATACACATTAAGTGCATAATATAAAATGAACATGAGGCTCTTAATTTTAATATCAAGCTTTTCCTACTTTTAGACCAAAGAATTTTTGCCTTTTTCTGTTTTTCTGCCCAAAAATTGACTATTCTAAAAAACAAATTAATACATTGATAGACACAATACCCCTCTATAATTATGGCTGATTTAAAATCAAAAAAACTCTCATCTATATCTGAACAAATTATTTGAGATGGTCTAAAAGTAGGAAAAGTAGGGTATAAACATTTTCATGAAGATTTGAATAGAAAACGAACGTTTCAACATTAAAAAGCAAAATAACTCATAAATAAAAGCTACTATCACCAAAAATATCTTAAAAACAACTATATGTTGAATAAGAGAGTTTAAATATTAGATTAAAAGAGTGATGCAAAAATGAAATCTTTGATTGCAAAAACGTGACGAAAAAGAGCGAAAAAAATTGACAAAATGAGCAATTCACCATTAGACTTCGATGTTACAATAATTCCACTGACGCCGGCGCTGGAGTACGGAATATACAACTGTGGCGACAGCTTCGACGTGAAAGTCCGAATTACAGCGAAAAACGGCTCATTTTCTCACAAAGGAATTTATTTCGAGTTTACGACGTTATTCGTCAAAGACGACGGCAAAGTTTTGAACCTTGAGCCCCCGCTGACGACGCAGTTAATTGGAAGCGGCTCTTTCTCGGGAACGATGGAATGTCAACTCCCACAAATCACGATTCCGGGCAAAATTCAGACATACAACGGCAAGCTATTCTCCGTCAAACACATGCTTAAGTTCACTGCGAAGAAAACTTTCGGATCTGTTGAATATACAGAAGAAATCAAGGCATTCGCTTATTCTCCATGTGTTACGAAACTTCAGCCACTGTGCGTTAGAGTCGCTGTCACAGAAAATATCAGAATCGACCTCGTCATCAACAGAAGAAAGTTCGAATTACGAGACGTTGTTTTGGGAGCAGCCCACTTCCTCCTTGTTGCGCTCAAGATCACGAAGTTCGAAGTTGCGTTAATTGCTCAAGAGATCAGCGAGAGGGATGGAAAACTCGTTAAAGTTAAAAACGTTCTTCACACGTGGCAGATCACAGACGGCGCTCCTGTCAAAGGAGAGATGATTCCGTTCAGGTTATTCTTGTCTCCTCTCAACCTTAACCCGAGTGTCGTCGACCAAGTCAATGGATATTCAGTTTCGCACTTCTTGAACTTCATTGTCTACACAACCGGGCGCCAGAAGTACTATAAGTCTCTTCAGATCAAGCTGGGTAAGTGGACATCTATGCCATTTACATATTCCGATCAATAGAAATAACTGTGCGAATAAACTGTCCTCGTCTATGTTTATTAAAAAAAATATGTTTTAGTTTGAGGATTGTATGATAATGATCCAAGCAATAAATCATTTATAGCTTGCCCCCAAACTAAGGTGATCAATGACATATCATATTTAGATTCTTTTTGAATATAATACTCGAAATCGATTTTTTCCCCTTGATCAAAAAATCAAGGAAATTTTAAATCAATCGGTAACAATGAATGAATCAACGAGTGTATTCATGGATATGAAGCAAATTTTTACCATATTTCATTTTCATTCAGATATTCACAAAAATGAAATCTGAAGTTTGGAAAATTAAAATATTTCTCTGGAAACTTTAGAACTGAGAAAATTGAATCCGAACATCTCCCATCGATTTTGAATGATATCTGATGACACAAATATTTGAAACAAATTGTTAAACAAGTGGATTCTTCACAAATATGTAACAGCAAATGTTCTCTGTTATTGCATGTTGCGTCAAAACGCGAAGTTCTGTTTTTAAGATATAACAAAAGTGTATAAAATATCAAATTTTTCCTGATCAATTTTGATTTCTTATTATTTCTTAATGACTAATGCCTCACATCTTAGGAGTGTAATATAAACAATGCAGCAATAAATATACAGACAATAAAATTTTATTAGAAAAATGAATCAAAAATAAAATCAAATATTCAAAAATATTCAGCATCATACTGATATCAATTTGTAATGTCAAAAGGAATCGATATCGGATAACATTTCACTTAGCATTGAAGAATATTTTGATGGAATAATTGACGTTATTTTCAATAATTGCAAAAATCAATTCATTTCGTTACATTCGGCTGCTTTGTTATAGCTTTGCATGTTTGCATTGCTACATCGATCGAATAAAATGTTCAGTATTTCAAAAGTGTGGAAGGAAATGTTCGGTGATAGATTGTGCTGCTGCACTGCGATCTCGATATGAATCAACAATTTGAAGTTTGCCATTTATAAGAGTATGGCAAACTATAGAATCGAATGAAGCAAATTAAATGCAGCAGAGAGTTTTTAAATATCATTTTTTATTCACAATCTATAGGAAATCACCGAAGGGATCATAAAAGTTGAAGTTGAAATCTGTGTCGATTTCGAATGCATCTGTGAATGTATCTTTGCCGAAAGATTGCATTATCTCTTGCTCTCCTTTCTCCTTGTGAGATTTTGACGTCTTCAATACTTCTAATGTCTCTCTATGCCTCTTCAGGTCTCGAAATCTGGCCTTCACGAGGACGTCTGTCCTCCCTCTGATGAAGCTTGCAATCTGCATCCATTTCGGGCCGATTGTATTGTAGTGCTTCATTATCAGTATATCTTCGTCGACGGAGAAAGGAGAATGCGATATCGAAGGCGATATGTACTTCTCCCATCGGTCTTTGCACTGCTTCGCGTTCTTCGCAAGCATCTTTTCCGCAATTGCCTTCCAGTCGTTGCCGAAGATCTTGACATACATGCGGAGCTTCCTGTCTTCAGCGTACGAGAACTTATTCTTCAAAATGGACTCACTCGCAGCAAACATATTGATAAAAAAGAGGTGATGCAGAATTCAATGAACCTATTTCAATCGATGATAGTTCAATTTATAAATCATCATCAACAGCGTTGCTGAATTCTGTAATATTTGTTTTGTCCTAAAATATTTCGATGATGCGCTCATAAAAAATAAAAAATATTTATCCGAACAAATATGAAAACTATAAGCGACACATTTTTAGTTATAGTCCATTTCGATAGCGTAAAGAAGATTGAGATGTTTTGTAACGTATTCAGAAATTTCAAACAAAAGTTTTATTTTTATATATTCAAATCGAATTAAAATTCTGGCATATTTGAAATACATAATCGGTCAGTTCATTTCTAGTCAAGGATGTCTGACGGAATCGTGCACTTCGAAGGATCTATGCAGGATCTGAATGATACTATCACGAAGAATGAAGGCCTCGTCGTCTTGGTGTGGTCCTTGCCAGAGGCTTGGACAGATACTGCCTGAAATTGCGTGCGAGAACAAAGACGTCACATTCATCAAGGCCGACATCGACAAGAACGGCGACAGCGCAACGCGCTTCGGAGTGAGCTCAATCCCGAACATATTCTTCATCAAGTCTTCCGGAGGCAAATACGAGATCGTAGACAATGTGATCGGAGCAAACATCGATCGCATAAAATTAAACATTCAAAAGTTCAAGTAAACTAAACATTTTATTACATTGAATTTCTTTTTATCTTTGTTTCAAGTAACCTCACAAATGTGGACTCAATTTATGTTCCTCTATTCATTTGGTGATTATATATACTCAATTTTCACGATTTTTGTTTTCGTTAGAATTTATCAAACTCATGATCTCAATATCTTGGCAGCTTTCGATGCTTGCTTCGATGCATACTGATCACGCGGAATCACGCTGTCTTGCTCAATTCAATTTTTTACGATAAATTTTCGACTTGATAATAATATTGACATGCTATTAACAAACAGCTCTCTTATGATAGGAAATTGCAACTCGTTATGCTGCATGACCGTTCATTTTATTTCGAGGAAAGAAATTGAAATTAAATATTAATAGTATTTTGGATAAATGCGATTCCAATCAGACTCAATTTGAAGCACCAATTATGCGTGCGTTTGATTAGCTCTTGTTTGATATTTTTAAATAATTTTTTATATAATTTTTAATTTTTTTTCTCGCAAGATGCATGTAACAATGTGGGAGATGTACGGGAATTGATATGAAATACGGATGTAATGATCGCAGAGAAAGATGCAGTTTGTATTGATGTATTTTATATGCTTTTATTTTCAGAATGAAACATTGAAAATTTTTGCAGAAGTTACAAAATTGAAGTCTCAAAATGCCATACTCGCATGCATTTTACATACTTGTAGCTATCCAATTCATTGATAGTTCAAACATTGAATTTTTCCTCAAAAAAGAAAGTTTCGATGAATAAAAGATGCTTATATCCTTGATTTATCAACGAGAAGCGCTATATCCATGTTTGGCCAAACGACAATTCACCGCATTTCCTTATCTGCTAAGTTGTTCGGATAATTTTCTCGACAATTTCATCATCGACTTTTTTTGTGTATCTGACACCTTGAATTTTTTTCTCGTTTACTCTTTTGAGTTTTGCGATTTTTTAACGAGTAACCCAACCCTATAGATCTGATCTGATAAAACATTTACGCTCCTTTCTGTGGTTCTGTTTACAGTGGTATTAATAATATCTCTGCAAACAAAGACCAAGCCGCTCATCCAATATTATTTTGCTTAAACAAACACTATCTTGTATTGGAAGATGATGGAAGCTCTTCTCTTATCTATTGTAGGTATAAATGCATGTTAATAATATAGATATAGCCTATATTAAATCGCAGAATTTATAAATATATTAACAAAATCAATTATAATTAATACATTCATAAACAGTGTGATTATAGATTATTATTTTATGAATATGAGACTCTGTTTTTGTATTTTTAAAAAGCAATAATTTAACTTATTTAGTATTTCCATTTATTTTAATAAGAAATTGGTGCTTCTCAGGGGCGCTGAGTATGTTTATAGCATTTGCTTGTCTACTTAACCTTGAGGATCTCCGTGCCTCAATGAGATTTCGTCGAATTTTGACATGTAAAATAACAAAAGTCACCATTTTCGACACTTGTTATTTGATATTTGTCATGTAAAGTCGAAAATTTGATATGTAATGTTACCAATGAGCAAATTTGGTGTAAACTTGAGATAACATAACGTTAGGTATGGTCGATGCATGAGCAAAGGAATGCCGTTTGATTCCTGCGCGTAGCGTATTTTTTCTTTTCTATTTTTTGATTTCTCTACCGGAACTCTAGCAAAAATAAGCGAGCGAACGCTATAATAGTGAGATGTATTTGTTATAATCATCAAAGAGATTAATAACAGAAGCCCTTTAATGATTTGTAATGGGTTTCTGTTTGTAACCATATCATGATTAAGTAATACCTTGCTAAGATCATGAAACAGATTGCATCACTGGAATCAGCACCCACAAAAAGCACGTAAATATTTCATCAGATTCGTCCAGGAAGGGGGTTACTCGTTAAAAATCACAAAACTCAAAAAGAGTAAACGAGAAAAAAAGGAGTCTATCTGACATCTCAAAGAATGCATTCTTTGGAAAGACACTTCAACACAGATGCATATTTAGAAATGTTCATAAAGTGATATATAATTCATCTGCTTTATGATTTCTTATGGATTATTACCGAATCGAGTATCAACTCACTTTAAATCATTGAGGGAGTTCATTCAATTATTTTATGAGGTTTTACCAAATTATTTGGTCATTAGTTCATTTCCTTTTAAACAGTGTATGTAGCAAAAAATACGAGAGATCACCAAAAAGCAAGTCACTGTATTCTTATCTAAACAAAAATAACAATTTTTCATTTAATATATTTTCTCAGACCAGATTTTAATCTTTTCTTTTCGATTTAATGAGTTGTCACTTGGATCACACAATAAAAATATAGTGCACGCAATGTGCAGAACTATTGTAATAAGGAATGTCATCATCACATATGTCTGAAAAAATAACTCATTAAAAAGGGGCGAGCCAGGAATTGATAATGTTAATTTTTGAATATATATATATAGGTAAGCAGCTAGTGCCATGTATGGAGCCCAGACGAGGAAGTCGTACTGGAGATAACCTTTTGAATTTCACTCACCTCGGAAAGGCGAGTGTTTGTACGTCTCTTTGGTTTGTGTGTGGTCACCATATAGTGGAGGTGTTGTGTGTTTTGTGGTGATTTGTAGATGGTGGGGGATCTCCCCCCTTTGAGGGAATTCTGAGTAAGCAGACCTCAGATGTATCCATAGCAGGTCATGGAAGTGCTGTGAATGTGCCTGAATTTTGGAGAGTTGGATCTAATATTTTAGATCGATGTGTCTATTTCTGGTGTTTTTGTTATAATTGGTTTTCTTGTAGCCTTTAATATATGTGTATCCAATTTATGTGATGAAATTATGATTTTTGGCATAATTTCAAATTTTTCAAATTTCTATGTGGCACGCGGGATCCATATTAGAATGGGGTATTACTCTGATGTGGCTCATATTTTGCGTGCATTCAGAATTCTCCTGGAATTGGGCTGAGAAGCCAAGGACCTAAAAGTGATGTGAAGAGTCGTAAGCTAAGTCGTCCGAAGAGACACTGTTATTACCATTACGACTCCTCTCTGGGGCTCCAATATGCATTGTGCTGCTTATTGGGGTGCTGTTGCTGATTTAGGCTAAGAAGTCGGTGTCTGAGTCGATCTCGGTCGGCGGGCTGCCTTCGGCCAGGCTGCCCTGTCCGACATCACTTTGGGTGTTTATGATTAGACCCATGTGCATATAATTTTTTGGTTTGCAACTAGCTGACCTATATGCATTTCCGGCCTCCATATGCATATAGGTTTTATATGCATATAGGATTTCATATGCACACAGAATTCTATATGCATATATGTTTCCATGTGCATAAGAAATTTATATGCATATAGGTTTCCATATGCATATGTAAAATTCATATGCATATGTGTAAGTTATATGCATATGGAAAATTCATATGCATATAAGGCACATAGTTGCATATTGTTTTGTTTTATGCATATACTTGTTCTATGTGCTATTTGTAAATTCAGCAATAGGTATTTCTCATATTAAAAATAGATGATATTTCATATTTAATGGCTTTCAGGTTTTCAAGAACAAAAGAAAAGAGGAAAAAGTTCTAGCATAAAAAATGCAATATTCGCAAAATTGGCAGTATTTTTCCTTCTACGGTGTAGTCCCGCGACCTTCATAACTTATCTGATCAATATTATTTCGATTTGAAAGTACTTTCATGAACTTATTGATAGTTATCTATCCAGTGGTATAAGTGGCATAGTCTATATATCTATCAAATCATTGATTGCATTTCAAATCGTCCAAAAATATACGATTTCCAGCATAAATGTATGCACTAATATGCAGCATATGATATTTTTATGTGTATTATTGATTCAAATACCT
>JALKBU010001521.1:0-10005 GCA_023091735.1 Trichomonas tenax
AACTACTCATAATGAAGTCTTCTTTGGCTTCCAACATTGAGTTCAATCCATTTCAACCTATTGACACTTTTCCATTTTTCCCGCAATCACGTCACTTTCCTTTATTTTGACATCCTGACTTTACATGTCAAAAATAAATTACATGTCAGAAAAGCACGTTGTTCTATTTTGTCCCAGTCCCAAAATAAACATAGCTAGACTCGAACCTTCGATTTACTGCCGAACTTACATAATTTAACTTAACCATTAGACCAACCTGACAATGAAAAGCTACTCAAAAATCAGGTATTTAATCTTCCCCACTTTTTTTGTTCGCTCGGGTAATTGATATAGGAGTCTTTTTTTCGTCTTCAATCCTAGATAAGTATATAACACGATTATTATACTAGGTTGCTATATATTAGCACGAGGCATTGTCGTATCCAATTTCGAGCAAATTGAAATTTTCATTTTTTTTTTTTTTTTTTTTTTTTTGAATTTCTTTTATCCTATTCACAAAATTATAATTTGTAACTCTATATCTAACAGTTTTTTTCCTTAGTCACCCCTCACACTTACATCACATATACCTATATAGTCTACTGCTTGAATAAAAAATCCTATATGCGGATTCGAGTTTACGTACTTTTCCAAAAATGAAAAAATTTAGAAATGTTGGAACTTTTGGGAGGAGGACTTCTACGCTTCGCTACGGTCGCTTCGAAATCCTCCTCCCAAAAGTTCCAACATTTTATTCAAACTGTGTGGTGCAAAGGTTGAAAATTTAGGGTATATATCAAAATTTATATATCTCAAAAACAACAAGACACAATCTATACATACAAAAACCAATAAAAATAGAATGTTGTTTTTCCATAATGCAAGATAAATAATTTTTTACTATAATTTTTCCAAATAAATTCATGATCAGAACAAGTTGAGCTTAAAATCTTATTGTGCTCGAAGATTTTGGAACAACAATTTTTGGATTTCCAACAGAATTACTTGTAGACATCGTCCTCTTACGTGCATCTTGTGTCTCCGCAATAGATGTTACTTTCGCAAACTTGAGCTGTATATCTGCTAGAACTCTCGCGAGATTTACAGTTTTATCTGATTTCGACGCAGTTCTAGCTATAAGTGCCCATCCTTTATGTATCTTTTGCGCTGTTTCATCTTCTGCTTGATTTCCTTTCTTTGCTTGTTGTGTTAATTCTTCAAATACAAAAGGATCTAAGTCGTGCATCTGTTTAATTGCGTTAAGCGAAGCATTTTTAGTTGCTGGCTTCCAGTGCTCCTTCATGATGCGCTGATAAGCAGGATAAACGATCGGGAAAACATCATGAGTATTATCACTGATCATCTGTAAGATTTTAACGTTCGCCCACACCTGAAATGACGTCTCAACGACCTTCGCGTGCTGCGATGTTGTGGCACAGCGCGCATAAGTCTTAAATAACGGTTTGCACATAACGGAGAAATCTTCTAACGAGAGCTTCTCCGCCAACGAGTTGAGTAAAAAGAAGTAAGAGATCTGTTTTGAAGGCCTAGATTCGGGCCAATGATGTAATGCTATGTCTAGAGTTGATTTTATCGTTGTGGGCTTTATCGTTGCCATTGCTTCGACTATTTCAAGGAAGGCCGGATAGATAGTTGCGTTGTGCTGGCATGAAATAAGTGGTAAAATTGAATTTTGCCAAATTTTTTCCATAAGTGGCGAGATTTCTTTTGTATTTTTGAGTTGCTCTGTGTAGAATTTTAGAATTGGAAGTACAACGAACGGATATCCGCCGTCATGATATTCAACTAATTTATACGCGAAGTCAGTCATAACAGACTTGAGTTGATCGGGATAAGCTGCTACATACGCTGTGAAGAAGTTGAGGATGTAATCTCTTTCGTTTGGATCCGCACTTCGAAGTAACGAACTTAATGTTTTTCGCAGTGTGTGGTACCTATCATCCTTTGGCACCAATCTCTGGTAGTTCTTGATGATGGAGTAGACCAAATTGAGGTGTGGCCAGTTGATTTCGTAAATCAGAGGCTCGTCATCGTAACATAAATACTTTTTCTCGACAGGTGGAATGGAACGATTAAGATTTGTGTATATCATATTGACTAGCGCGTCTATGGATGTACTATCGAATACAGAGATCGTTTGTTCTGTGATAATATCGGAAATTTCTTTTAATGTCGCTGTTTTCACGGGTTTCGCTTGAACATCAGACTCATTATCCGTGAAATCGCATAACACGCAACACTGTTCGCACTTTTTAACGAAATTTTCTAAATCTTTCGCTGTAAAAGGATTCGAGAATGGCGGGGTTTTGACAATTTGCACGCTTGTGTGAAATTGGCGTTTGACGACAGGTGCTGTTGTCAAAAAGTTTGGAACGCCATCATCAGCGATTGGCTCTTCAATGTTTGTATCTGAGCCAGTGAAATCTGTGATTGGTTTTAGAGCTTGCTGCTGTATAGTGTGATATGAAAGCTTTGAGAGGGCAATGGCACTGTTGCTTCTTTTTCGACAGGTCAAGAAAGAGGGCCGAACTATCGAATAACGAGCAAGCATTAAATATTTTTATCGTCCTCGAAATTTTGGTTTTACATTTAGCGTAAAAATTAATCTGAAACACTTATATTATAAATATATTCTTTTTGTAGAAATTTTCAATAGCAATAGGGATGTTCGAAAATATACGTTATTGATGTAAACTTTTTGTGGAGGACGAAGAACTCTTTAAGGTTCGGTAACAAAAAGTGACGAGTCTATTTGGATCCATGGTATTATGATTTAAATTCGAAAATCGAAAAGTTAGGGGATCAAAATGTTTTATTGAGCAAGCGCGTATTTAAAGGGGCGGAAACAATTAAAAAGGGGTTATATAACGATCAAGAAAGAGAGTTTCTTTTTTTAAAAAAGAAGAAACTTATCCCCATTATAAATTGGCTGACCCTGATATTTTAAGTTCAGGCAGAGCTCGAAAGAATACGTTTTTTCGGGCAAATCGCCGTGAAAAGTTAACTTTTCGGACATCAGGAAATTTCAGCGCATTTTGACATGTAAAATAACAAAAGTCACCATTTTTAACACATATTATCTGATATTTGTATTGTAAAGTCGATAATTTGATATGTAATGTTACCAATGAGCAAATTTTATGTGAACTTGAGGTAGAATAATGTTAGGTATGCTCGATGTATGAGCAAAGGAATGCCGTTTGACACGCGCTGGTAACCTCTTTTTTCTTTTCTATTTTTTGATTTTTCTAGGGGAACTCTAGCAAAAATAAGCGAGTGAACGCTATAATAATGAGATGTATTTGTTATAATCATATCATGATTAAGTAATACCTTGCTAAGATCATGAAACAAATTGCACCACTAGAATCAGCACCCCCAAAAAGCACGTAAATGTGTCATCAGATTCGTCCAGGAGGGTTACTTCTTAAAAATTGCAAAACTCAAAAAGGTCAACGAGAAAAAAGTGGAGCCCTTCGCTATTGCTTTTTTCTATTCTAAAATCCAATAATCGCGATTTTTTCTGTGGCAAACAGACTAATTATCGTAAACACATATGAACATAAATGTTAAACTATGAAAAACACAATCAGTGAAATAGCGAAGTAACCAATAAAATAAGCATATTTATTTGTAAATTCGTGAGATAAAAATATTTTTGTAAATTGTTGTTAAAAATAATTAGCACTATAGACAGCAATCTCAAAAAAAAAAAAAAACGATAAATAATCAACGATTCGATTTTTCAATTGTATTCGTTATTTTCAAAAGTGACATTATTCATTGTATTATTTCTTTTCTCGAGTATCTTTAGTGATAACATATTCTTTCGATTTCACAAAACCTTTTATTTCTTTGTATATATTAGTATTCGTCATACCACAATGACAATTATTTTTGAATTTTATTAATGCATTTTCAGTTTTCTCAATTATGGACTTAACAATTTCATAAATATCATATATATATATCATATAGAATATCTTTTTATCGTTTATTTTTAGTTCATTCTGCTGATTTTATTTTTTTTTATAACAATGTATCTAAATATCAACTAATGCAGCTTATATATTTCTCCTTGTATAATAAAATAAATAATGAGATAATCTTTATTCGACTTTCTAAAGTAATAAGAAAAATTCATTTTGGAGTGCTTCCATTTTCACTTCCTTTGACTCTCCACTTCTTTTTAAGGCAAATCGCCGAGCGAATTCGCTTATTCGTAAGATAAGTTCGAATTTGCTTGTCATTTAAGCCTGTTTGCTTCCTTAACCGAAAAATATCTGTCTTCTCAGCATAGGGATTCTCCAAATGCGACTCAAACCATCCGTCAAGAACAATTTTCGTTGCTTTGCTAAATTTCCCTTTTCTCGCATCATCATAAGTGGAAAACCCGAACAGATTGGATCCGCCATTCTCCTGCAGACTGTTGTTCAAGTTGTTGAATTGAATATCTGTTATTTTAATTCCAGCTTCTTGGAACTTAGTTTTGAGCTGCGGACTGACAGATGATGATGGAGCAGGTGTCTGTATCTCCTCCTCGAAAGCTGGAGCTTCGAAAGTGGGCGGCGTCAAAAAGCAAAACGTATTTCGCTCTGCATCAATGTCGTATTCGTAAACTTCGTTCTGCCACTCGATTGGGTCGAAATGCTTCTGTGGTGGATCGCCGTACGTGTTGAGGTCATCGAGAGAGTCCATTGGATATTGATCATCGTCCTAAAATGACTCCATGTAAGATCCTGGACATAAAATTTGCATTATCAAAAATGTACATAGATATGCAATCTACGCCATAAATTATATACATTGAACACATTTTTACATACAGTTGCCGCTGAGAAAATTATTGAAAAATATAATCTACTTCCAATTACTATAATAACTCGAAAATTAACTGAGATTTAAGTTTTATTATATACACTAAGTTTAAAATGTGGAAAACAAAAGATTTTCAAAAATCATTATTTTTCAAAAAATATGCAAACCACTTCCCAACAGCATGTAGTGAGAGAATCCATCTTCAAATTAGTGAGGCAGAAAATATATCAAAAATATAAAATCCAATATTTTTTAATACAATGCGCGTTGATTTACCGTAACAGAAGCTGAAAGAATCTATCAACATAATAGCGATATATAAAAAAATTTTCAGAATATTTCAATCAAATTTTCTTAATATTTTATTTATAACTTTAATGGACTGAATGATGAAGAATTCCAAGCTTGAAATGATTAAATTTAAAAATTATATCATAATATAAAATCATTTTTCTATAAAACTTTGTGTGTTATTATATTAGATTAAGAAATGATAGAACATATGTTCAAAATGCTATAATAGAAATTTTGACATGTAAATTAATCATTTTGTCAAGTAAATCATTATTGTCAGAAATATTTATTTTCCCAAAATGTCGAAAATCGAGAAGATTCTCGGTCCAAACATAGTTAAGGACATGAAATACGAGACATTTGCAGGGACTACTTCATACACAATCAGCACAAAGAACACAAGATTTCGTTTTCCAAATTCACTTTCGGAAACATTGAGAATCTCAAATAAATTCATTGTATTCCAAATCTACAAGCGCATTGGCGAGAATGTGTGCATAAATCTCAACATGAAGAACGACAATGACGATGTTGTGAAAGTTCAATTTGCAGGACAAGCGAAAAATGTTAGAACGTCGCAATCCATAACTACAGACGTGATTGACGTCCCCGATAACACGTGGACGAACATCTGTTTCGACTTCGAATACATCATGGCCAAGTATTTTGATAATAACGTTTTCAAATGTTTAGTCAGTTTCGAGATAATGCCAACGTGCCACATCAGGTATGTCTTCGCCATCCCGTTCCAGCTGATGCCTGAGAACAATGCTGCGGACTTGCCTGAAGTTGTTAGATATAATGGACTTTCTTCCACGACAATATTGATTGGCGAGCGTCGAGAACAAACGAGCACAAAGGAGAGAACATCAAGGATACCTATTCGTCGTAAAACACCAGCAACACCACAATTCACGCATGTTCACACTGTTGAAGACACCAAGCCTGCCTCTTTCTCTAAGAAAGTATCAGATGATTCCGAAGAAGAGGAAGACACAGAGAGTGAAGATGCTTTCGGAACTACTCCTTCCAGACAACTCTTTATGTCACAAAATAATCAGAATATTGATGATAGCGAGGAAGAGATGGAACTGATATATCTCGACGCGCTAGGTTGTTATTATTGTCCTTCTAATCAACAATATTATCAAATCGACGAAAGTAAAGTATAGAGTTACTTTACTTTAAACTGTTGTTTAAATGCTTGACATTCTATTTTTCACTGCGTAAATCCCATACAGCTATTTTTGATTTTGAAATATTATATAACATTCACAACACTTTGACACTCTTAATATATAGATCAATTTGTGAATACATTATGATAATGTGATTAGTTCTATAGTGATATATATTTATCAAAAAAATTGATATATAACAATGAGGCATAAAAATGAAATACAGTTATATACATAAGGAATGAAGGTAAAGATAACAATGTATTTAGTTCCAAAATGATATATCTTTATAAAAAAATTTTGTTAATGACAAAGCGGTCTGGGAATGAAATATAGTTATATACAGAAGGAAAATAAGAAAATTATTTTATTAAATGACTTTGATTTAGCTAGAAATATATTATTTTTGAAGTTATGACATGTAAAATTCTACACGACAAATGAAAATTCAGTCACTTTTCATTTTTAAATAAGTAAACGTACGTTAAGCAATGTATATCGATTCTCCAGAACTTGCACATATGTCTCCAAACGAGAGACAGATATTTGTCGAAGAGACACTAAAGAAGAAGCGTATACAGAGAATTGTCGAAACACGCAAACAGGCGTCGAATATGACATCGAATATCCGCCAAAACTATAAAAAACAGAAAGATGAGTACGAATCTCGCCACAAAAACAAGAAAACAGCAGAAGAACTTGAACCATTGAAACAAGAAATCGAAAATTTAGAAAAACGAATTAAATATAACGAAGAAAATCGAAAGAAAGCATATATCGATGCTCAAGAAAACGAAAACAACAACATACAGCGTCAGAAGGAACTCGAAATTCTGCAAAAGAAGCGTGAGAAAGAAGCAATCGATCGTTATAACGAAGGCCTTGTATATATGAGAGATAACGACCCCAGTTTGCCGATAAAGATGCGCCAGGACCGCATTGTCGCTGCCAAGAAGGAATATAACGAAAAACAAGATGTTTATGTCTCGAAACGCAAGAAACTCGTCGAAAAGATGGAAATCGAGGAGAAGGAGAGAGAAATGAACGAAAAACAAGACTACAACGATAAAATGCATCCTAAGTTATCAATCGAAGATTATTCGCGCACAAACATTCACGCCGGCATCGGCATTATACCAGTTAATAAAGAAGCAGACAAATACTTAGAAGAACTAGAAAACCACGCCAAGCAAGAGGTTGAAAACAAAAAGAAGCGATTCGAATCAAAGCGTCGTAGAACGAGAGAAGCGTTGAATGATGTCAAGTTTGAGGGCGAAGTTGCAATGCTTGAGAAGGAATTGCAGCTCATCGAGCAGCAGGAGGTCGATGCCTCCCTTAAGGCGATAGCAGAAGGAACGTCAAAGGTAAGAGATCAATATTGCTTCGCTGAAAAGAGAATCCAGAAGCAAGAAAGAATGAAGAAGATTTGGTTGGCTGTAGATGACGAACCAAAGCCTCGAGGACCTGCTCCTCAGCCGGAGCCGTACAGAACTCCTTCTCCGACAAGCTCTTATAGCTCATTCACAGCGAGTTTACAGTAATGTTATTAAAATTTATTTTATTTTAGCAGAAACAACATAGGACTCTATTCCGCATTGATTTTTACCCCTGTGGATCTTCATCGTACCGTTAATTCCCCATTTTTTGCCATATGAATTTTGAACAAGCCAATATGGAATTCCATTCTCATTTCCCCATCCGTAGATGACTGCTGCGTGCTGGAAAGTTGTTTTTTCTTCTTCAAATACTGATTTGTAGACTCCAGAGCGATAATTTCCCACATCAAATCCAAGATCCATTGCTGCAACCACAGGACCGTTTTTAAGGATTTCATTGCGTATTTCGTCTTCTCCAAAGAAGAATTTTTGGCTGTTTTTGATTATGTAATATTTTGTGCAATTGCTTTCAATACATGTGTTATTGAAAGAAAATAGAAGACAATTGATTTCGGGAAGACCATTATACTGTATGTAACGCAAAGAAAATACTATGTTTCCGCCAGAATTAGACGAAAAAATATCACAACTTGATATTGGTTGTGGATTCAGAATAATTTGTCTGCCATAATGTTTGCAGTATCTCAGAGACAATGCCACTGATGGTGCAATGGCGAAACAAAGATTTGTTCGTTCTTGATCGAATGAATCAAATCGACAGAAAGGATATTCTTCAAAAAAATCATATGAAGAGCCATCATCAGTCATTTTGCTTTCAGGTATAACGTTTTTGAACCCTCCTAAGTAAGTTTCAGAATCTATCGAAAGCGGAATTTGACGTCTGCTGAGATTGAGAAGGTGTGGATAATCAGTGGCTGTCCATGAAATATTTTTTAAAGAATTGATGTAGTTTGCAAATTCTTTTGATGCAAATCTAAAACAGATAAAAATAAAGATTTTGTTTTTGAAAAATGAACCGAAATATGTTCATGCAACACATTCTACTCTTTAAATCCTTTAATTAAAGCTTTTTTATTATTTTACGGGTGTACCAGAACTCAATTTTTGAGAGGACGATGCCGATAATCGTTTTTTCCTTTCGCAGTCAAAAGTGAAAAATGTTGGGCGTGAATTGAGAGGACTTGTCACTTTTTTGCGAAAAATAAATTTAAAATGAAGTGTATTTTTACAAATCAACAACAAAGGTATAGGATATAGAAGAGTGCTGAACCAAAATCAGCGGATTTGAGAGGAAAATATAAATTTGACTTCCAAAAAATTCAAGTATAAGGATTGATGGCTTGAGAGATCCATCTGCAGGGAGTGTCGATTAAGGATTCGAGGTTAAATTGAGGAAATGAAGGGTCTGGGATCGCTAGAGAGCGAACACTCCCATCTAAGTTTTTGTGTCAAACCGTAAAAACATAACTTTAAAATAATGATGTATGGATTATGTTAAAATCACTTTCACTTTAAAATTATTTTTCGAAAAAAATTGACGAACCCTCTCCAGCCGCATCAAATACTTGGTCTCAATTTGCACATAATATTTTTGATGTTTTGTGCAATATCTGAATCGATAAAGACATGAGTAATTTTGCATATGATATCTCCATGCATATTCTAATCTTTTTCTCGTTAAGTTTTTTTTTCTTCATGTTCATAAGTCTCCCATTTCAAGACGTTCTCCGGAATACAAAATGCATATGAAACCATTCAGCATTGTTTCTATTATTCTCTGTCAGATAAGGTCATTCGTTTGTTTTTTCTTTGTACCTTAAAGACAAAAGTTTTGTTATTAATTACACTCAAAGATGAAGGATTTGTATTTGCGTTGTTTAATACAAATTTTTCTCATTACAGAGTAATATCAACCATATGCAATAATCTTCAAAATATGTTGTTGCATGCAGTTTATGAAATATATTACACAAAAGTGACATTCCGGAGGGTGTTTAATTTTGGCGAATATTTCCATTCTGGATACAAAAGTGAACCATTTTAGAAAAAATCACTTCTTGTAAACTTTTCAAAATGTTTTATTTTTGGCAAGCTTGTTTCGATTTAATTTGTCAAAATTGAGCTTGCTTCGATCTGATTTGTACTGAATGGGCTTGTTTGCAAATTAAAATTGTGATCACGAGCTACAAGTATCTGGTGCCACAACGCCACAAGGAGCACTACTTTTCCGTATTGCTATGACTTCTGTTGTGTATTTGCTGACCATGATATTTCTGTCACTTTTACAATTTTCCCGCCAAATATTTTTGTTAACATAT
>JALKBU010001522.1:0-10004 GCA_023091735.1 Trichomonas tenax
CAAAGATATTTATGACACTTTTTATAAAGGTGACAATTCGCCCGCGCAAAAAGTGACAGTTTATTCATGAAAAGTGACTTTAAGGTTTTCCTGTCACTTTTTGGTGTTCACTTTTGTCATAGACTCTGAAAATTTGTGAAAATATGAAAAAACACAAAAATTGCTGGAATCGAACCTTAAGAAATTAAAAATTTGTGAAGTTTATTCTTACGGGCGGATTCAATTGTCATTTTTATGCTTGGTGTCGACCTTGGAGGCTCATTCACGAAGATCTGCTTTATCAGCAAGAGCGGCGAGAAGAAGCTATTCTGTATTCCCACGAAATTCGATGCCATTCAGGAATATTTTAAGATGGATGAATCTAATAATCTTAAAATAGAGGGTATCGATGAAAAGATAGAGAGAATATGCATCACAGGTGGTGGTTCTGTTAAGTATCAGGACTTTTTCAAACAAATGAAACCTACGCCTGTCAAAGTTGACGAATTGGGTACACAAGCACACGGAGCGAGATACCTCCTCAAGGATAAAGCCAATTGGCATGTGTTCGGAAATGAAATAGAGAAGGTTGAAGATTGTATTTTGATATCAATGGGAACAGGCGTTTCCTTCACGTCTATCAAGAAAGATGACGTCATCAAGCATGTGGGAGGCTGCGCTCTCGGTGGCGGAACACTCATGGGCCTTGCAAATCTCATGATTCAAATAAATGACTTCCAGAAATTAATTAATCTTGCTAATCACGGTACATCATCATCACTCGACTTGCTTGTGTCCGATATCTATGGCCAAAATTACGGCAGCACACTCCGTTCTGATGTTTGCGCTTCTTCTTTTGCAAAGGCTTCGATCGAGAATAAGACAGCTCCTAAAGAAGATATCGCAGCATCTCTTGTTGCGGCTATATGCTACTCAATTGCTGGAAGTGCTGCTGCCGTGGCAAGGGCGGAAAACTCACTCACCCTTGTTTTCATCGGCGGATTCTTGTCAATGGAAGGACAGATTCCTTATTCCCTCTACAAGTCCGCCTCTTTGTTCTCAAAGAACATCTCTTTAGTATTCCTCAACAATCATCGCCATGCTGGTGCTATTGGTGCTGCTCTTCGTGCAATGGAGATGGAATAGAAAAAAATAAATTTTGTTTAAAAACTTTCTTATTATCTTTTAGTTAAAGTTTTTGAAAAAAATAATTATGTTTCGATAAAATATTTACAAACAATAAACAAATATAGATTATGCGATGCCTGTCTTCAATATGACAGGATGGGCTTCTTTGATTGTTGAGATGATCTCATTAATTGTTCTCTCAGGCTTCGGTTTTCTCACAACTTTTGTTGCTGCTCTCCATGAAGTTTTTGCTTCGCCAGTGAGCTCTGTATTTGCAGGCATTCCTCCTAAAACGAGTCTTCCGAACATTGGATTGTACCCGAAGTTCTCAAATGTCACTCCAAGAGCTTTAAGCTTCGCATCACGCAATTTCTTGTTGCAGAGTTTTTCAGAGTCGCAGATGTTCAGTAGATGAAGATCTCTGTCGTCGGCGTGCTCAGAAACAAGCGCGTGACTCGCGTCCATGATGGCGTTGCATTTCTTCATCACCATGTTGCTCACTTCTGTTGTTCCTTTCTTGAAAGATAATCCTTTCGCTTCTATCGGTTCTCGCATTCCTGTCAGTCTCAGCGCGTTCTGGATGAGTGCGTTGCCTTGATTAGACTTGAAAACAACATCTTTTGACTTCCTGCTAACTGATTCATAGTGACTTTCCATTGACATTGCGCCAATGAGCTCTGTTGTCGATATATTGCCTGTGTCGAACAGATCAATGTTGACTGTCGGTGAAAAAGTCTTCGGAATCAATTTTTGGGCTTTCAATGAAACTAAACTCAAAACAATTTCGTGAAAAGCCAAAATATTCGCTGGTGGGAATCCAATGAGCATCTTTCTGACACTTTTCTCGATCTGTTCCACGTATTCGTAGTTATTTGCTAATTCTGAATTATTAAATTCGCTTGTTGTGAGTTGGAGTATCGTAGCGCAGACAGCCGAAGACCAGTGATCGATCAACCGCTGGTTCGCTAGTGATGAAACTTGTGCAATTTTTTGTTGCAAAGTATAAAAAGCGATAGAAAGCTTATCATAGAGACTTTGATGGATGAGTTTGATGTCATTTTGGAGGATGTTTTCATTCACTGTTTCATATATAGATTTCCACATTACTAATTGTGCAATTCTGGATAATTCATCTGTGTAAAAAAGGTCCAAATACTGTGCTGTCGCCGGTTTCGCGATCGTCAGCTTCTTGCAGCACTGCTCGTAGACGAATGAGAACGAGAAATCTGACAGAACTAAGTTAATTGGATCAGATTCTGCAGCTTTTCGCAAAAGACTGAGCAAACGATACGAAAACTCTTCAGAAAACGTGTATTTGGACTCTGTGTTGATGAAACCGCTCGAAGACTTCAATAAATTCACTGAACTCATATTTTTTTCTAACAAATTTTCGTTTGTATGATTTACAAAAATGACGTTAATATCATGATGCTTTTTTACAATGTGACTCGGCACTTAAACTATATCTTCTCTATCACATGAAGTAGGTATCCATCAAATTTGTTCAGTATAATCTTGATTATTCATCGTCAGACAAACATCGCATTTCTTAAAATCTTTCTTATTAACCAAATCACAAAACACATATATAGATCTTAGTAGCCTATATATTAATGAAACTCTGACTCACCGATAATGTTGATATAACAAAATAATCATTTGGAATTGATTTCCTAAATGAAGATTCAAAATGATGATGAGTGACAGTATTCTCTCATGCAAATATTCTGCTCATTCTATATTCAAAATGCTTTGTTTGCGTTTAATATTTTTGATTTTGAATACTTTATGAAAAAATTCAAACGATAGATTATTTTTATTCAACTAGTGATGTATCAAACAAGTCGTTGTTTAATGTATCTTTGCTCTTGAGAGCTTTGATTTCATAAGAGATTACACAGCCGATCATGATAATAGGTATCAAAACAAATGTTGGTGAAGAAATAGCTGAATAAACTCCAAACCAAGAATAGAGTCTATATGCCATGTACGCGCATCCTCCAAGGCCGGCGATGAAAACAGCAACATCGATGATATGGATCCATGAATGAGCAAATGTTGTCTTGATGGATGCACAAACAACAGCATAAGCAAGAACAGCGTAATACATGTACCACAAGGCATAGTCCATTGCTTCAAACTGCGACATCGCGCGCCAATCAGCGACAAATCCCCAGGCCCAGAACATAGCAGCGTTTCCATCAAGGTTGAAGATGGCTATTGGAAGAACCAAAGGCCAGAGTGTTGCCAATATTGCAACGATCTTAATGTATGGTGGGCAGTTGTATAATCTGTTCCTCACTAAGATAAAACCACCGCAGGTAGCAAACAGCCAGTTCGATGTTGGTGTCTTTCCGATGATCCAGTTCTCTGTGCTGCTTCCAACTGTTCCAAAACCAACTGGAAGTGTGATAATGAGGCAGACAATCATAATCCAAGCGAAAAGGAATGTATAAGCCGTGGAACTTTCATCCATGTAATTATCTTCTTGGAAGCCTATGATTGTCGGTGCAATAGTAAACTTGACTTCGCCAGACCAGTCACCAACTTTCTTGAGCACGTGATTGCCGTTTTCGAAGTTAACTGGCATTGAGCAGAGCCATACTCCCTCTTTGATCTGTCTGTTGCAGTTAAGTGTTCCATTTGCAGCACCTCTAACACTTAAGTTTCCTGGCGTTTCGCCGAAATACAAAGCTCTGATTCTTGTTGTTCTCTCAGAGAAAATATCCAAACCAGACGTCTGATGGAGTGGCGTTGGCGCTGTCATCACAGCAATATGCTTGTCATCCATGTTGACTTCGTGATATGAGAACCTCTTGTTGTCGTAAGTGATCAAGCCAACTCTTTCATGATAAAACAGCCATGGAGTGCCAATCACTTCGACAACATCACCATAGTGCTGATAAACAGGATGCTCCGGATGTCTGTGACCACATAGAATCATTCTAACATTGGCTGTTCTCTTTAAAAATTGTGGATATGAAACTGATGCGTCAATTCCGCTATTTGGATACCACATCATCGAAGGATGGTGCTGGACAAGGATCTGTATGTCGTCTTGGTTATCAGAAATCTCTTTGATGATTCTCTTGAGGCTTTGATAAACAGGTGTCGTGAACCATGTCATTCCGATTGTTGGCGTCGGGAAGTTGTAAGGATTGATCTTAAGAATCGATGCTTTGATACCTTCGATGTCTAATGGAATCCTATCGAGCAAAAAGTCAGAATAATTGTATAAAACAGTATCTGCGTAGTGATGCTTAGAGTTGTAGCGAATTAAACCGTATATATCGTGATTTCCGGCAACTTGAATGAGCCTTGGGTCGTCTGTGAGGTTGCATTCTTGTAAAATCTTTTTCCAAACGTCCCAGTCTCTTTTATTCTGCGCAGTCCAGTTTCTAACGCCTTTTGGAGACCTGTTATCGACTATATCACCCGATAAAATGATTTTATCCGGTTTTAATAATTTGACTGATTTGTTTAATTGATTTCTGATGTTGATATAACTCGTATTTCCCTGAGAATTGACGTGTAAATCAGTGCCGTGCAAAAACCAAGTCGGAATTTCGCTATTATTGAATTTGGATGTTAATGGCTGCGAGAAGAAGTCCTTTGTTGTAACTTTTTTGGTCCAAACGACCAAAGAGATCAACGGGAGACTAATGATTCCTATCCATAAATATTGGCTGAGAAAATATGGAATTATGCGAAGTTTCATTTTGACAAAAAAATCTGATAAAACGATTCTCTGCCCCAAAGGCTATCTCTCAATCAACTAATTTCAATAAATAAAAAATCAAAAATGTGTCATAAAAGTGACAATTATAAAGTAACATCTGAATAAAAGTGAAAGGGATATAAATGTGACATGGAGGTAAAGGTGACATCTATAGAAACAAAAAGTGACATCTTTATGGATCTTTTTTTTAGTCCTTCGCTTCAAGAAACCGCGAAGGCGTATTTGAAGGCCGTTGGAGATGGAACACAGGATGAGAAGATTGCAGAAATTCTCACCAAAGTTCATGAAATGTTTAAATCTTATCGATCAACACCGAAAATGGACGCAGCACAAGAAGTAATTTTTATCGGAATGAATGGATACGACACAGTTTGGTCCGATTTCAACATTCTCGATGTAATGTCCATTGACAATTACTCGGCTAAGAGAATCGCATATACGGCAGCTGAATTAAATTGGACGCCAAGCTCGGAGGTGTGCCTCATGGCGACAAACAGAATCGCGCGCGACTTAACATCGAAAAATCCTTTAATTTGCTCATGCGTATTAACATCAATTCCCAATTATCTCACGGCACCAATCTCAATGCACATCGCAAACGACATAATTTCGATGATAAACTCCTCGAAGACATTTGTTCGCCAAAAAGCAATCACAGCATTTTATCACATCTGCTGCACTCATCCTGAAGCTTTGAAGGCCGGCTTCACAGCATTAAAGGCAGCTCTGGATGATTCAGACAGAGGTGTTGTGTTTGCGACTGTCAGCGTGTTCAGAATGTTTTGTCTCTTATTCCCACAGCAATTCACATCATTGATTCCAAAGTTCTTCAAAATGCTCGAAACTTCAGCAGTCAACTGGATCAGATTGAGGCTCATCCAAATTCTCACTCTCCTCAATGCTGTTGAACCAAGAACAGCCAAGAAATTAGTTCCATTATACACAAATATTATCGAAACTGTTTCATCACCAAACGTCATTTTTGAAGTCGTCAACTCAATAATCACAACAGGAATCACTGATTCTGGACTCATTGTGCTTTCAACTCAAACGATTGAAAAATATATTCACAGCACAGATGAAAATCTCAGATTCCTCGGCTTATCATACTTCCTCAAGCTTCTCGAGATGCAACCAAAGCTTATTTCTCAATACAGAGAAGTTATCTCGGAATGTTTGGATAATGATAACGAAGCAATCAGAGTCAAAGCTCTCGATTTACTTGCTTCACTCGCAAACTCAAAGACAATCGACAGCGTCGTTTCAAAGATCTTCGACAACATCCAGTTAGCAAGAAGAACAGCAACAAAGAACATGCTCGTCCAGAAATTGATCGAAATCTGTGTCCATAACGATTATGCTCTTGTGTCAGACTTCGATTGGTATATTTCCGTTCTTATGGATATTGTTTCTGAACGGAATATTTCATGCTATAAGTTGTTAGGTGAGCAGTTCCTTGATCTCGCTGTTAGAGTTCCAACAACACGCGAGAGACTCGCAAAGGAGATGGGCAATATTCTTTCAAAGATTTCCATCACTGCTGCAGATCCTCTTTTGTTGATTGCTGCTCATATATTAGGAGAGTATTCATCTGATCCACGCGACTTCCAGCGTGTTCTTCAACCTGTTGTTTCTAACTTTGGTGGAAGAGTCCAGAGCAGCTGCATTCAGTCTGCTTTCAAGATCTATCTTCGCGTAGCAGCTGATGAACAGAAGCGTAAAGAGCTCGAAGAAGCATTCGCATTAAAGCTTCCGATGTTCGAAATGTCTTTCTTCCTCGATGTACAAGATAGAGCTCTTTGCATGGATTCGCTTGTCAAGTTCTTGGCATCAGAAGAAGGCAAACCATCACTTGATGAACTCACAGCAGTTCTCAATGCTGACGATGAGGAAGAGAATGAGCAGACACTTGAATATCCATCCGACATCGATCTTCCTAACCCCGATCTCGAAGGACCAGATGAAGAAGAAATCAAGGAAGAAGAGGTCAAAGTTTCATCAAAGAAGGGTTCAAAGAAGAAAGCAACTCCTGCAAAGAAGGGAGGCAAGAAATCGACAAAGTCATCTAAGGGTTCCAAGCCAATCAAAGGACCAGAAGAAAAGTCAAGAGTCCAGAACATTGGCAAAAATGGAACAATTCAAGTCACAGCAACAAACTTTACAACACATGAAGATGATAACAACATCATTGATGTTGAGATCACAATCGAGAATTTACTTGATCAGCCAATTGAAACAGTAAGTATCGAATATGAAGATACAGGATTCGTTCAAGGTGTATCATTACCACAATCACCAATCATTGAAAGCGGAACATCTGCGAAGACAACAATATCATTCAAGGTTGAGCGCCAAACAGCTCCAAATGTTGCAAAAGTATTATTCATTCCACAATGCATATCCAGCGAAGTTCTTGAAGGAAGAATCAAATTATTCCCATCTCTCTTCCTTTCCCCAGCACCACATGAAGAACTTGCAGCAGTCAAGGAAAATATCAAGAAGAAAGAAGTTTTGAAGCTGAAATTACCAGATGTTCAGCCAAGAGATATCCTCCAAGCGGCAGCAAATGCTGTCCAAGGCACTGTTCTTCCTGCTGACACCCAGACATCGAAGACTCTTTTCTCTAAGGCGAAGAATGGAAATGTTGTTATTGCAGTCGTCGCTATCAATGAAAGTGATGTTACACTCGAAATATCTGCTAACGATGCCCAGTTGGCGTCGTCGCTCGTGAAAGAGGCTGAAATGAAACTCAAAGCACTGAATAAGTAAAAAAATCAATTTTTTTCATATTTATTTGAAGTCCTTTAACAAACTTAATTCCGTGAACTTGAAATTAACTATATGTAGCATTGATAACAATTTGAAAATTTTGTAATCAAAGGTATTCCTGCAAAATTCTTTTACAAAATGATACAAAAACAAATGCAAGTATGATTTTATATTAGAACATCAGTTAATATTAATGCACGATTAAAGAAAAACCTATGCCACGTAAATATAAATTTTGTTATGTAAATGCATGGATTGAAATAATTTGACAAATAAAAATTAAAATGTCAAAAGTCAGGATTACTCACTTTTGTACCAAAATTGGAAAACAAAGGGTAAATTTTAGTCCTTTATTTGTTTGTTGGCAGAATGGTTTATTATATGATTATTACGTCCATTTTTTAATAACCAATTTTCTCCATTTTTACACATTTGTTTGAGATTTTTCTTATTGTGCAATTTTTTATCGAATTATCGAAAAGTCTCATATTTACCATAATAAACGCCATTATTATAGAGATATATAGCCAAATAACTATGAGATCAAAATATAAAAATTCGTCGCTTAAATTCATCTTTTGCTTTGCATACAGATATAACTGGCCCAAATATGGTTGTTTGCATGGATTTCGTTTTAAGACTTTCGGTGCCAAAAGTGCCAGAGGTTCTCAAAAAAATGAGAAGTGTTTTCGATTTTTGTAAACCATTCAAACTCAAATCATCACTCTCAATTATCGATGTGCTAATTGAGAGACTTTGCCGAAAACAAGTCACATCTTGTCATTATTCGAAATCACTGTAATAATGTCTACTATGACATCTGGAGATGAGTATCAGTCGAGCGAGTGTAAGCGCAAATGTATTACTAAGCACCCATTCACACCACATGAGGACCAGATATTGATTAGATTTATTATGATGAACGGACCCCAAAATTGGTCAACGTTGGCATCACTCCTCAGAAATAGGACCCCTAAGCAGTGCCGTGAGAGGTGGCACAACCATTTAGATCCAAAAATTAATAAGGGTCCATGGACATATTCCGAAGATTGTATTTTAGCTGAGAAACAGAAGGAACTTGGAAACAGATGGGCGGATATTGCAAGATTTTTGCCTGGTAGGACAGATACACTTGTGAAGAATCGCTGGAACACATCTGTAAAAGCTAGATGTCATGAACTTTTGCACAAACCGCAGGTGCCAAGACAGCAGGAGGTTAATGAGTCATTTAACACTTGGTTAACTTCATTACAGTTCCCTAAGAAGTTCGATATGTCTTTCACAACGATCCCTCCTTTGTTATCTAATCGTGATATTATTCAGAAACCAGCGATCCCAGTCGTTCTTATTAGCCATCCTAACTAAGCTATTTTTTATGTTTTTGTTATTTATAAATTTATTCTTCATTTCTAACCGCAATATATCTTTTATTTCCAGAAAATTTGATACAGTAATATGAATGCATTTTAATTGCGTTGTGATCGAGCTTTTATTTGAAGGAATATAAGCTGTTACAAATCATCACAGATTTTTGTAATTTGATTCAGGGATATTGAACAGATAGAGCTACTAGTGCATATCATTGAGTCACAAAATAACCATATTATTAATAATACAGTTATACACTAAATTATTCAAAATTGACATGTAATACGTAAGGTTCTGACATAATGTCATTAAATAAAATTTACAAGGTAAAAAGCAATTTAGCACTTTTTTAGAGAATGAAAGCAAACGAATTTACACTCGAATTATTCGAAGAGAGCATTTTTGTTCAGACAATAAATTTCGGAAAGTCAATATACATCTACATCGGCGAAGGAACAGCACGTTTTGACGACCTTTCTTTTTCAATGCCTTCAACAGCGACAACTCATTTGATGGGTGACACTCCTTCAGAAGAATTAGCAACATACATATCTCAGATCCTCAAACAACCGGTTCTTATCTCATATAATTATAAACTCGATACAGAAAAAGACTTGAAGCTCTTTGACTTCGTCAAAATTCAACTTAGGAAGCGTTTCTTAGGAAAATGAGAAGATATATAATAGAATTACGGCAAAAATATTTGCTTGCTGTTGAAGTTATTGAAAATATTTGCCCGAATAAGTTTGTATTTAATAAATATTAATATTCTATATTCTATTTATTAATATATCATCACCCAGCAAAGAAAATATAATTTTGAAATTTTGATATTAACAATGATTGGCGATGTTTACATTGACTTTTTAAATGCATTTCATAGACTGAGATAGCAATTTGTGATACTTATGAAAGATCAAGAAAAATTAACAAAAGCTAAAACATTTATAAACAAACAGAGAGAAATATATGGAGGGGTATGATTATAACATCTGGAAGTCGATGTTTTCGAAAGAAGAAG
>JALKBU010000151.1:0-71390 GCA_023091735.1 Trichomonas tenax
TTAAAGAATTAGCTAACAAAGTCTATATTTCATTAAAATATTAGATATATCTTTCATCAAAAACATTGATTTGCCATGATGTGCTTTACTCATTATAATATATTATATTCCCATTGTATAGCATTTTATAACGTAAAATAGATTGTTGTCGATGATAAATAGGTAAATCTAATCACAAATATGTTTTTTTCCAAAAAAAGTATTCCAAGTGTTCACACATAAGCTCTCTGTGTTATTCTCCCAAAAATAATGATGACTCTTTTCAAATTTTCTTGCTCTATTCTTCTCAATTTAATAAATTTGTCAAATTTAGCCGCGCAAAAAGAATCATTTATAAATTATAGGAAAATTGTTTATTATAGGTATATTGAGGAAATTATAATTATTGAAATTCTCAGAGTGGGATTTTTTTCATAGTTAGACTAATTTTTGGATTACCATGAAAAATCACATTCTGTATACTATTAAAAGTGAATCCATTGTAGCAGTTTATATTGGTGCTTTGGTTTCCAAAGTTTTTAATTTTCCCACCATTTCCGACATGTAAAATTACCATTGACAAAAAACATATTTTTATAATTTCTTAAACTACATATCAATTCATGCAAAAAAATTAAAATCGAAAGATTTTGTTTTTGTCAGATAAAAAATCCATTATTTTTAAAGAAAAATGGAATCTTCATCAAAGAAAATCAATGTTGGACTTCTTGGTATTACAAATGTCGGTAAAACATGTTTATGCGTGAGGCTGCAAGACAATAAATTCTCTGAGAGGTCGCAAACCATTCAAGCAGGTTTTTTCAAGAGAACCGTTAAACATGATGGCATTTTATACGAACTTTTATTCATAGATACAGCCGGACAAGAAAAATATAATGCTACAAATTATGCTGCACTTAGAAATGCAAATGTTATTTTATTTATTTACGATGTTTCGCAAAAAGAATCATACAAAGCAATAGACAAGATTCTGCATACTTGTTCTGAGAATTTACAAGATGGATATAAGAAAATTCTTGTTGGCGCAAAAGATGATTTAACAAAAGATCCTGAAATAATGAATGACAACAGGTACAATGATAAGGTTGACTGCATTGCTGAACCAGTTTCCGCAAAAACAGATCGCAATATTGAAGTACTCTGTGATACAATATTAGAAATTGTGAATAAATCCCCCGAAGAATTTAACAAGCATCAGCTTAAGAAGAAGAAAGATTCTCAGTGCTGCTGAATTTTTTTTGTTTTTAGACTAAATGCTGTTACTAAATTATTGGATATAAACAGAATGTAATGCTGAGTGTTTTAGCTACTATTTGCAATGATATACATGCTGCATGCAGTTGCCGATCACATTAAATTTTTTTCCGCGAAGTGTTTTGAGCTGATTTTTAGTGTTTTACTGGACTATATCAATAATAAAAATGATTCATATCGCGAAGCATCGTTTATCATTCTTATCAGATTAATTGCTCATCATTTTTGCGTTTCATTTTATTATGATGTTATCGATTGATGGACACTCAATATTTTAATAGATGTTTTTTTTTTGAAAAAAGATTCTTGCGCTTTGTTGTTATTAAAGTAAACAAGTCCTGACTTTTGCAATTTAGTTAATAATGATAAAAGATATTCAAAAGACAAATAAAAATAAAATATATGCAAAATGGTTTTGTGCTTAGTTGTGTCTTAGTTTCTTTTATCATTTTTATTGATTGTTTGTATATGGATGAATAAACTCACACTTTTAATAGACTTAGATGATGTTATTTATCCATTTAAGTGGACGCCTCCTCCAAAATTATCGCATACACTTAGCAAACAGCTTTAGAACACGGATATTCTTAATAATAAATTGAAAAAGTAAGAAATATAGTAATTTTCAATTGCTTTACTTGGGTACTACGAATTGTGAAGGGAAATTTAAAGAAATACGATGAAATTTGCGTTGATATTTTCAAAAAAGTTGATTACTCATTAGTCGAACGAGGTGATAACCTTTACCATCTCCTTGAACAAATTTCAGAGAAGTAAAACACATTTATCGCAACAAACAATTCAGTTGTTCATGCAGATAATATTGTTTATCATCGATTTGGCAAAAAACTTGATTCTACGTGTTTTAAATTCATTGATATACGTGACACATACGCTCCTGATGGTGAATTCCATTTGAAGCAAATTCCCGGAAATCTCAAGTATTATGCAGATCCAAAGAACTGCATCTTGTTAGATGATTCTAAAACAAATGTTGCAAATGCAATTGAATTTGGAATGAAAGGAATCTTAATAACAGAAGGATACGCACTGAAACATGCATTAGAAGATTTACTCAAGCAATAAATATACTTAACTCTATCGCCAAAAGTTTATATATTATTGATAATATTCAAATATGTAATAAACATGATTGTGGCGATAACAAATCGTAAATCTTTGATATTGTTGGCGAATCTTGATATTGCTTGATGTTGATTGAATAATAACGAATTTATTTTTTAAGAACAAATAAAATAACTGGGAGCATATTATCCGGAATATCTGGTTGGACTCTATATTCATCAAGAATAAAACCTGCTGTATTAAAAAGTTCAATCCAATGAATAAAAGTTCTATATATAGCATTTTTCTCTGAGTTATATTCATAATCAGCTTTCTGAGCTTTGAGATCATGTCCAGCCACGTTTTCTTTAACAAAAACTATTGCATTATCGGTAGAATTCTCTTTGCATTTTTTCAAGAAAGTAATAATATCGGCATCAGTCAATTGGCACAGAGTCCACTGTATCCAAAAGCCATCATATGTCTTCTGTGGGTTCCATTCTTCGAGTCCGACTTGTTCTGTTTCTACTGGTGCTTCCTTTTCTATGTATTCGCGCGCTTTAAACAAAAAGTGTGGGATTGGATCAATAATATCGATCTTATCATAGAAATGGAGAAGAACTTGAAATGCAACTCTTCCAATTCCTCCTCCACAGTCTGCAATTCTTCCTCCATTGATCTTTCCTTCGAATTTAAGTAATGAAAGAACAGTGTAACTGAATTTAAGATCAGGTGTTGACGAATTATCTGGTCCATTTATCATAGATTCGATAGTTGGCTCTTGTGTGGACCAATAAAAGCGACTCTCTATATACCACGTGTCTAATTTATTGGAGTATAGTTTTTCAATGTCAGCAGGATAAACAATCTTTGATGACATTGGAAAATGACAAATAAACTACTTTACACGACATTTATTATTTACATAGCAGAATATTTTTTACATGTCAGAATAATATTTTGCAAATTTTCATTGATAAAACACCTTGTTTATTGTATAAATAAAATCAAACTTTCTTTTCAAGAGGAGTTCCTGCTAAATTGAACTTAACTCTCTTTGTAGAATCAATCTTTGGCTTTTGAACAATAGGTTCCTCTGGTTCAGGCTCCGGTTCATCATCATAATAATCATCTTGTTCATCATCCTCTTCTTCAACATAATCGTATTCATCATCTTCCTCCTCATCCTTCTTCTTTTCAACAGGCTTTTCTTCTGCCTTAGTTTCCTCTGTATTTGCCTCTTGCTCTTGTTCTGCAGGCTTCTCTTCTGATGCTTCCTCTGGATTTTCTTCTGTTTTCTGTTCTTCCGCCTTCTCTTCTTTCTCTTCCTCCTCTTCAGCCTTTCTCTTGGCTTCTTCCTCTTCTGCCTTCTTCTTGGCTTCTTCCCGAGCCTTCTTTTCTTTCTGTCTTTGGGCTTCCTTCCTCTTCTCCTTCTCTTCAATCATCTTCTCAACAGGCGCCTCTGTGAGTACCTTTGTCGCCAAGAAGTAAATATAGTTCTGCTCGAAGTATTTCGCTGGCTGGAAATCAGGACTATTGAATAACATATACTTCTTGTTAACGATTTCAGCGTATTGTGAGTATTTCTTGTCTAATTCGATCTTGATATTCTTATCAAGTGCATTGATTTCATCTTCAGCTTGTTTTTCGAAAACTTCCAATGTATTCTTCATGCTTCGATTTAATGCATTGATTTCCTTTGACTGCGCTTCGAAAAGCTTCTTTGTCTTGATCTTTATTTGTGCAACAATGGTTTGTTCGCGTTTATCGCTAAATGCTTTGTGATCAGCTTCAGCTTGCTCACGAATGTAGTTTGCTTCATCAAAATTGCCGGACTTTGCGAGCCTCTTCGATTTGTCCATAGCTACGACGAAAGATTGCTCTGGTGGAGCAAGAACTTGTTTTGTGAAATACTGGAACATTTCATCTTCGAGTTGTCGATATTGAACGAGTTGTATTATCTGAGCGTTGATGAATTTTGCAGAGTATTCGGATCTCATTTGAAGTTCTTTCTTATAATTTCTTTTAATTGCTCTCCTGCGCTTTTTAGCATAGTTTGCGTAAACTTTCTCGCACTCCTCGAAGAATACATCACAAAATTGATCAACGTTTTCTTTGATTTGCATGACTTTCAAATTATCAATTTCTTGTTGACATTCATCAGCATATTTAAAGTTGAGGGCAATAATTGCTTGTTTCTTTTCCGCTGTGTAATACTCGATAGCTTCTTCAACGGTTAATTCTTTTTCTTCTTCTTCCTCTGTATTCTGCTGTTCATTGTTTGCATCTCCTTCCTGTGCCTTTGCATTCTCATTTCCCTCTGTATTTGGAGTCTCTGTTATCGTCTGTTCCGCTTCAGCACTCATTTATTTAAAAAAAAATTACACTTTTCGAAAATTATTTAGGGGTAGTTTTATGATTACGGGTGAAATTTATAAAAAATGATATTTCACTCGTACACAGTGAATATATAACTACAAACTTACTATATTAGTTTTCAAAGTGTTTTTAGATTGCTACATTGAATATTGACTGAGATCAAAACGATATTTCGTCAAATTTTCAACTTAATCATAATATAGCAACATAAAAATATCGCACAAAAGACAGATTTTCTTGTTTCAAAGAAGAAAAACGGAAAAATCAAAATTTAAATTAAGGCTCTGACACATAATAATATGTTAAAAAAGGGGTTGATTTATTATAAAAGGGAGAGAAAAATAATTTAACGTCAAGTTCAAAATGGATTCTGATTTTTCGAGCCCTGTAAGCGAAAACGGGGAATTGGAGTCCGTGGATTATTTCTGTGCGCAGTTTAATGCTAAATTTGGCGTTTCCACAACAACACTTCAACAAGTTTTGGACATTTGCGATGCGTTATTTACAGATCTTCATCAACAACAAAATCCAGTCGACGTAAGCGGCAAAATAGAGAAACTTAAGAAGAAATTAGCCACAGCTAGGTCAAGAAATTCAGATCTTATCAATGAAATTCATGAAATCTCAAATAGAAACGAGGAAATGCAGAACATTATCGAAGAACTACAACATGAATTATCATCGCAAAAAGAAAAATGCAACAATTTGGAACAAAATCTCAGCAATTCACAAAAACAATTAAATGAATTGAAACAAACAATCGATAGAAACGTTCAAACAAAGTCAAACCTTCAAAAATCCCTCGATACACTCAGCGAAATGTATCAGGAACAAATTACTGAAGTCGCAAACTTAGCAAATCAAAGAACAAAGCTTCTGTCGATTATTCAGAAACAGAAATCACTTGTAGAGAACTACGAGTCTGCAATTAAGACAATACACACAAATGTACCTCTGAAACAAGTTTCAAAGCCAATTCCTGATAATTTCGTTGATTTATTTATCATTTTGTCTTCAATCACAAAAGCAGTGTCAGAGGTACTCCCGTCAACACTTTTACCAGAATTGGTTAAAATTAGGGACAATAGTGATTGTTCACCAATTGATCGCGTTACTCAACTAATAAATACGATTTGCATATACAACAAAGGGTTAGAAGACTGCATAGCCAATCAGAAGAGTGACATCGCTGCAATTCAACAAGAAAATGAGAATCTCAAGCAAAATGTTATCAAAGTTCTTGCTTTGTTTGAGGAAGAACTCACATTCATGCAAAATCTCTCTGTTTCGAGTGACATCAGTAATTCATTATTATATCGCCCAGAAATGGGTGGACCTATCTATCTGGATGAGAAATCACGTGATTTCTTATTGAGAAGATGCGCAAGCAACGCAAAATTCATTCAAGATACAGTTTCAACAATCAATATCGAAGACATTCAACAATCGATAGAAAACGCAGATCCAACACATATATTCGAGCTTTTGATACCAAATAGTTTATCTGATAAGATTCATGCATTTTATGATCGCATAGGACAGGATGAAAGTCCAATATTTCGCGAGTTATTTGATATGTTTGCAGCCCAATTATTTGCAAATTCGCTTCTTCAAAATCATTGCGTCGAAATTCGTTCAAGATATGAAATATTGCAGCGAAACTTGAATCAAGCGAAGCAGGAGCTTGAAGCTAATCAAGAACCGAACAAACAAATTCTCAAAGAAATTATCAGACTCAGAAAACGTGATGACAAAATCCGCGCAGTAATTCATGAATTTTTCGACTTCGAGGATGAACAAAATACAGTGAAACTTGTTTTGATGGCTCTTAAATCGCTCAGTTCCAAACAAGAAGAAAGCAAACAGGTTCCTGAACCAAAAGAAGTCTCTCAAAGCAAACAGATATCAAATGTTGATGAGAAGATGAAGAAAGACTTTGAAGATCAAATCAATAATCTCAAATCCAGACTTGAAAAGATGAATGAAGAAAAGAATGAAATCGAGCAACATTTATCTCAACAACAGAGCAACATGGATCAAAAACAAAAGAGAATGGATGAAGTTATTGCAAAATATAAAGCGCAGAGTGAAGAAGCTCTCAATCAACTCAGAACAGTTAATTCACAAGTTGAGGATCTTAGAAGAGAAAATGAAACAAAGAATGACGAAATTAATCAGCTCAAGGAAACATTAACAGGTACCAGTGAACAGCTCTGTGAAACTAAAGAGTCCATGCAGCAGCTGAAAATCGAGCGCAGAGAACTGAAGCAACATGTTGAACTTCTAGAAAATGCAAACAGAAAATCAATCGATAGACTCAAAGAAAAAAGCCAATCATTGCGTCATGAGTACGAAAAAGCAGTCCAAGAAACACAAGCAGAGCTTGCAAGTGCTAGATTGGAGTTGGAAACAACAATGGATGACTACAGGCAAGTTCTTGCGAAGTCAGAAGAAAAGGATGAAAACATCATCAGATTGCAGGCAATGAATAAGACCCTTGAATTGAAGATTAAGGCAATTGAAGAAAAGAGAGTAAGTGAAGCCAATTCAATCCAGATGCAAATGCAGACTCAGATCGACTCAATTATTGCTCAAAGTCGTGCAAAGATTTCCCAAAAAGAAGAAGAAATTGTTGCACTGATTGTAACATTTTCACATCGCTTTGAGGAAAGATTCGGTCTTAACACAATTCCTGCTTCATTCCATGACTTCTTAGAGTCGCTAGAAAATGAACTTGAGAAGAAGAATAAGGCTCAAATCGTTTATGAAGAAACGGTATCTGATTTGCTTCGTGTTCAGCATCTTTTGAACATTTTACCATCATCTAACATATATGATGCAGTATACTCATTATACAAAGAAAAGGAGAGCTTAAAGACATTACACGAAGAGGATCTTGAGAAGATAGAAAAAGCAAATCAACAAAGCGAAGAAAATATCAGTGAAAGAAAGCGAACATTGGCTCAGATAGAAAGTCTTAGAGAATGGGATTCTTGGGGCAGAAGATTGCATAGAATTGTTTGTGAAAGGTCGTGCACATCATATTCATCAGATAAGCTCAGATTGTCATTAGAAGAAGCAATTCTTGCTGCTGTTTCTCAGAAGACGATTTTGAACAGAATTGAAAACTTGAGGCAACAAAAGACAGCGTTGTTATGCATTGACAAGCAAATCATTAACACTCCTACACAGAACATAAATCCAACATGGACTTCTATAATTTCAATCTGCGTTGCTTGCAGAAGGATCCAAAAAATGGCAGGAGCTGTTTCAATAATTTCCAGAACGCCAACAACTATCGAACTTAATGCTTCTTTTGGTTCATACGATTCTATCAACACATCCAAATCTTCTGTTAAGAGTGATGACCAAGTTAGATATCCTCCGCTATTCACAACACTCTAATTTTATAATTTATTTGTTTGAACTTGTTATTAATAATAAATCTTTATTTGTTATAACAAAGATATAATATCGCAAACAATGTCATCGACTGATTTAAAATATTTTGTTATGAGATTTACAAAATCGAAATTCATTAATCAATTACATGAGATAAGTATATAGTTATTTTTGATGTCCCATTACGATTTATAATTATCTTATACAAATGTTAAAAGATGTATTTTGACAAATTTATGTGAGCAAATATATTATATAACAATTCTTAAAGGATATTTCATAAGTTGCATTTAATGAATCATTTGCAATAGTTCAAAACAGCAAAATTCATTTTTCCAAAAGTCGATTTTCACAAGGTTAGATTAAATCCTATTTCAAGAGTTACATGAAAACTGAATTATTATTTAAATATGAGCAATATGTTCTTATATGTATGCAGTATATTGCTATTCTTAGATTGTTCAACAATGGCAAAAGGGAAAGCCAATACTGCCTTCCACACATTATCTTACAAAAATGCTATCCTAAAAAAGTGACAAATACAAAATCTATGAAAAATATGCAAAGATCTCCATCCAACACAGCTCTTTCCAGTCAATCGATGACTGACATCGAGCACCAAAGAGCTGTAGATATCACAAATAAAATAAAAACGATTCCAATCGCTTCATTTTTCTTACGACCAGTTGATCCAGTTAAAGACGGACTTCCAAACTACTTGATAAGGATTAAGCCTTCGTATCCAATGGATCTGGGAACAGTTTCGAAGAAATTAGAATCAAAACAATATACAACAATCGAAGATTGGAAAAAAGATATGGATACAATATGGAAAAATGCAATGACTTACAATCCAATGGAATCTCCTTACTATGCTGTTGCTAGTGAGCTTCAGCAGATTTTCAGAAGAAAATCCGAAAATATTCCTAAAACAGATTCTGATTTGTGGATCCACAAACTCCAAAAGATTAATAGAAAGGTTAAACTATACTCAAATTATAAACTTATGATCGCAAATCCTCCACAAATTAAGCCGCCGACATTTAGAAAAGGAAAACAGAAAGAATGATGAACATTTACTACATATTATTGTTATCACTATGTTTAGAATGATCAGTTGTAATAAAGTGTAATTAGACATTTTTTAATTTCGATTTTCTTGACATACTATTGTATTAATACAATATTAATCGAATCTCATTCATGAACACTATATCAAGTAATGCTTAAGTGTATATTATAAAGAAGTTTATATAATTAGCAAATTTTATTAATCAGTAACTTTATCAAATATTCATCGTAATGATCTAGCAGCACCTACGTATGCGTGCTTGGTAGTTATATTGTTAAAAAATTAAAATGTTTTCGTTGTATTTGAATGAAATTTCGTTTTCCACTGTAATCTATCAAATTTCGTAGTAAAGATGACATAGAAAAAGCTATAAAATAGTTGCAAGTTATGCAATAACAACATATGTTTTTAATTAATTTGATAGTAGTAGTTAACTGTAAAGCTGGATTATTTGAACAAAATGGAACATTCGGGGTAGTGATATTTATGATCTTGTAATAGATTCAATACGATCGCTCAATGGTTCTAATTGATCTTGTGGGATTAAATTGAATTCCAGAGTAAAGCACATGAAATATTTGAAAGATGTATTGAGGTGGCTATCTGTACCAAGCTGCTTAAAGTTATCTATGTGATGCCAATAACAATGAGCGTATATTCTGAAGAGGCGTTTCATTATGTTTTTAATAATCTGTTGGAAGTTATCTGGAAAAGGTTTTCCATTACCAGTTGGGAAAATATTCTCGTTATTAATTTGTGCTTTAACCCATTCGAGGAGCAAATTGATATATTCCGGTGCAGAAACTTCCGTCGGTCTCTGATACTGATTGTTGTCGGACCAGAGATATTTAAAGCCCTGACCGGCGCTCATTGTCGGACATGTTTCGGGTGTGCAAAATTCTGTGATTGTTTTGTAGAGAATTTCGAGCTGTGTGCAAAGTTCGACAACTCCGTTTGCAAGCCATTCATTTAGATCCTCTCCTTCTGGGAGTTTTACCGCTTCATGAAAATCTCCATAGCCAAGTGTCTCCATTTGGTCAGGATGAAGAGCTGGGCGCCTCTGGTTGGCACCAGGACGCCTAACAGGACGAAATGTTTGTTTGTTACCACCGCTGTTAAACCAACTGCTCATCCTTGTGTCAAACCGTTTATATAAATATCGAACACATTATTTTTAGTGTAAAACGGTGATTTATGGGATAAAGGCTTATTAGATAATAAAAGTGAAAACAGCTTTACAAGATGCAGCCCCTACTTATTTTCATTATTTTTGACAAGTAATTTTTGTAAACTTTTCAAATTCGTCACTTTTGTCATTTATTGATGAAGCGGATTTTTTTCGATCGAAAAATGAAAAAACCTTTCAACTAACAAATGGTCAATTTGAAGCCATTCTTTTTATCTAGCCATCTGCTAGCCGTTGATGTCTTCGAAATTCTCTCAGATATATATATAACTCATTCGATACTCTTTTACAAACCTACATTTTCTACGACTTTTTGAGGTTGCTAAGACATAGGATGTCTTAGCAACCTCAAAAAGTCGTAGAAAATGACATGAATCAAAATATTTCATTCATTGATTTACAATACTCGCTTTAGCTGTCTAATACCATGACAAACAGATAGCTGGTGAGCAAATGTTTGTCATGTTATTAGACAACTAAAGCAATTTACGATTTATAAATATCCGTTAATTCCTATCATCAAAATGATCAATTCCCCAGAAATTCGCTGTTCTGGAGAGCTTGCGTTATGAATTGATCATTTTTGATGATATTTAAGCAATTTGATAATTATCGATTGAATGTACTAACAAACACGAAAATTACATCTTAAGAGCAATCATATTCGATATACGAGTCACATGAATAAATATAACGTTTTCATCAAAAATCAATAAGAAAATGAAATATACAAGTTTAAAATTAATCTATAATTTTATTAGGTATTTGGATTGCACCTTTAATATATATATATATATATATATATATATAAATTAATAAGACTTAAAACAATCAAGATATCTTGTCACTTTTCACTAATTTGTCAAATAAGATAAAATATTAAATATAGGAAATATAATTTATATCAATTATCAAATTAATTTATGGAAAAAAAGATTTGAGAAGAGAAAAATATTGAGATGAAGAATAAAAATCATAATAAATCATAATATATTGTTATATACTCATCATTATATGTTTTTATTGACATTTTGAGAAAAATTAAAATAATTTTCAACATGTCAAAATATTGCTACAAATGATGCATATACCAGATTTACATTATTATTAAATAAGCCATTTTTGAATTCTCAGAAAAAATACTCACAAATATTGAATATCGTAAAAGGACAATCTAATGCATATATATAATAGAAAATATAAATAACACATTTGGTATAGGCTCTCACAATATATTCTATGTGTCAGATTATTGTATTGTTTACAATCAATATTAACATATCATAATGCTATATTAAGCATGTTAATATCTCAACGGTTTGTCTTCTCAAATATTGAAAAGCCTCAGAAATATAATATATGGTATTTGGAATCTATATTATATATGCAACAATATTCTTTCGAGCTTAAAAACAGTCACTTTTTCCTTCTTTCTCTATTTCAGCCTCTTCTGAATGATAAATCTCAAATTAAAAAATATTTTCAATGCCTATATGTACTACCGAACATCCTCATAAAGTTTCTCGACAAAATAATCACATTTTATCTTTATTATTTTTATCTTGTATAATATATATTATATATACGTTTTATTTGTTTCCAATCATATAACACATATCTAGAATATAAATATACAATAAAAATATTTTTCTAACTTTAAACATGATATGTGTCAGAAAATTATTTTACACGTCATTTAATCTATTTTACACGTCATATTGTCAAAAAATTTAAATTCACTATATTTTAACATAACAATGACTCCAATCCGTTGTATATTATGATTTTACTGCAATCCGCTTTATAAACATATAATTATTATTTTTCATTTGCAATTTCTTTGTTATATAGTCATCTTCACGGTGCTGAAGCCACAATACAATATGCCGTGTGACTAGATAACAAAGATATTGCCAAAATATTGAAAATCACTCCGAGTATAAGTGATATATATATATAAGTGATATATATGGAACTGTGGCACAATAGTCCGCAGAACCATCTATATATCACTATTACTCGGAAAATCAACATTCCAATCATCTTGGCGGAAGTGTCTCTCTCAAGGGGAGTTAAGACTCCACGTAATTAATGATCATAAATCAAAATATTAATATAAGACTTCAAAATGCACGAAATTTATTTCATGCATTTTTATTTTGAGCGATAACTGTATAATATTAAAGTGGTTAATGAATTTATATGTAATATTTATTAATATATTAATATAATTTATTTTCAAATCGAGTTACTTGAAAGGTTTTTCATTTTTCGCTCGAAAAAAAAATCTGCCTTTATTGATGTGTAATTTAGGTGTCACTTTTGCATCTATGTGATTTCATGTTATTATCAAAATTGCTTTCTTTTTCACTATAGGAATAATATTATGACGTCAAACTTTTAGAGTGTTTTGCTTAAAGCAAATTCTATTCCGTACAGCTTTCAAAGTTATCATAGATCAATTACTTCCTATTTTTTAAGATGAGTTTGGTTTTGTTGAGGAAATAAATTAGGGTCACATATGTTTCACCCCCTGCTAAATTTTAGACATAATTTTTGGACAAATAGAAATGCATGAGTCTGAGATTCAGCCCGAAAAACGCCACAGACGCAGACATCACAGCAAGAATTCGAGCGCCCCGGAGACGACTCCTGAGGAAGCACAGCAAATAGCCGAAACAGTCAGCCAGATGGAGGAATCTGGCGAAATAAATCCATACACAAACAAAGTATACAGCAAAAACTACTACAAAATACTCGAAACAAGGATGAAATTACCTGTTTATGAGAGAAAAGAAGAGATTATCGAAGCAGTTCGCAATTCAAAAGTCACAATCATCGAAGGATCCACAGGTTCAGGTAAAACCACACAAATACCTCGTTTTCTACTCGAAGCTAACATCATTTCGCCAAATCAAAAGATCGTTTGCACGCAACCAAGAAGAGTCGCTGCAATCAATGTCGCTCAGCGTGTTGCAGACGAAATGGACATAGAATTGGGTGCAGAAGTTGGTTACTGTGTTAGATTCGATGCAAAGGAGACATCAAAGACACGTTTAACATACATGACTGATGGTTTATTGATGAGAGAATTCGTCATCGATCCAACAGCTTCTAAATACGGTATCATCATCATTGATGAAGCCCATGAACGTACAATCAACAGCGATATCATCATCGGATTACTTAAGCGACTTGTTGCGACTCGCGAGGATCTCAAAGTCGTCATCATGTCTGCAACTCTCGAAGCTCAAAAATTCCAGCGCTTCTTCGATGAAGGAGGCCTCACACCGCATATTGTCGTACCCGGAAGACTGCACAAAGTTGTCAAGGTGTACACAGAGTCTCCAGTCGAGAACTACTTGAATGAAGCGATTTCCCGCACTCTCGAAATTCATTTCAACCAACCTGAAGGTGATATTCTGCTTTTCCTTACAGGTGAGGAAGAAATCGAATCTACATGTGATAGACTTAGAACAGAAATTGGATCTCAGGAACATCCTAGTGGAATGAGTGCATACGTTCTTCCTTTATATGCTTCACTTCCACCACAGGAGCAAGCTAAAGTTTTCAAGCCCGCAAGATATCCGAATACGCGAAAAATCATCATATCAACAAACATCGCCGAAACATCAGTTACAATTGATGGTGTTGTCTATGTTCTCGATCCGGGTATGGTTAAACAGAACACATATAATCCGCAGAGAAGAATGTCATCTCTCTTAGTTGTTCCAATCTCTAAAGCTGCTGCAGTTCAGAGAGCAGGTAGAGCTGGTAGAACAAGAAGAGGTATCTGCTACAGATTATACACACAGGAAACATTCGACAAGGAACTTCAAGAGCAAACAACACCGGAAATCCAAAGAAGCGACTTGAGTAATGTTCTTCTTTTGATGCTTGCTGCCGGAATTTCAGATATCATGCATTTCCCATTCATCGATCCACCGGAGTACAAGCTCGTTAAAACATCAATAGAAGAGCTCTATTTCATTGGTGCTGTAGATATTCAAGGCCACTTAACAGAGAAGGGACGTTTGATGTCTTTGATTCCAATAGAACCAAAACTAGCTGCCGCACTTATTTCATCAAAAGATTTTGGCTGCACAATGGAGATGGCAACAATTGTTGCTCTTCTTGCTGAACAAGGTCAACCATTCATGCATCCAATTAAAGAAGCAGCTGCTGCAGATGCTGCACACAGACCATTTAAATGCAGATATTCTGATCACATTACTTTATTAAATGCATTTAATGAATTCGAAAAGGAACCAACAAAGGGATTCTGCGCACAGAATTATCTTAACTACAGATGCCTTGACAGAGCATATAAGAGCAGACAGCAGCTCTTGAGTTTGCTTAGAAAGCAGGGAATTGAGGCGACATCAATTTACGAGAAGAAGGACTGTTTAGATCCACATAAACAAATCATTCATGCATTGCTTAAGGGTATGTTTATGCAAACATGCGTTTACAATGCATCAACGAAGAAATATTCATTCATGACAGGACAGAAAGAAGCAGATATTCATCCATCTTCAGCTATTAGATTTGTTCCTCAATGGCTCTTATACACAGAGTACATCTACACCAACAAAGAGTTCGTTAGATGCTGCAGTGAAATTGAACCTTCTTGGATTATTGACGCTTGCCCAGAGTTCTTTGATCCAGAAAGATATCCAGTTGGTGCAATCAAGGATTCTTTGAATCGACTTATTAGAGATGCAAAGAAGTCCCAGTAATTTTTTTTTCTTCCGTTTTTTATATATTTTATAAAGTTTGATAGATTATTTTTTTACAAACATAATATATATACATTACTGTGTTTCTTCAGGGAAGATGCCATCAAGAATAATCTTCAATCTGGCAATTAGTTCTTGATCTTTTTCTTCCATATATAAATCTTCTATTATACTTGCATCTTCGCATTTTGCCGCCTTTTCAGGAAATGATGGATATGACATTAGTATTTCAATAAATTCAACAAAACTGTACTTATCAACGCCCATATCCAATACTGCAAATATTAATGATAAAAATTCATCATCAATCAAAATATCGAGCAATGGATTTCGAGTTATGAACAGATTTCTAAAAAATCTCGAGAAAACTTTTTTCTTGATAACAGATTTACCATAAATCATTGCTTGCAGCATTGTAGTGTAAACAGATGAATTAACAAATTCCATTGCAACTTCAGGATGCAGTTGGAGTGATAATGAAAAGATGCTGATTGCTGGAATTGCAATATTAGTGTCTTCACTATTTATGAATTGTTCAAAATCGCCAAAACTAACTACTCTAAGTAATTTCGTTAAATGATTGAAGGAAATTAAATTCATTGCAACATTTAATGTATAAAGCAGTATGTGTGTATTTTCATATAACTCAAGTCCTTGTTGAATAAATTCATATACAAAACCAATGTCAAAATCTGTTCTTGGCTTTTCATTTTCTGGATCTTCTAAATCTTCTGAGATGCGAATATTGATTAAAGATTCACCTAAGTAAACAAGCAAACTATTATCATCCATGTGTATCATTTTTTTTAGTAGTTCAAATATAAAGCTTTTCATTTCATCAGCCAAAAGATTAAAATTATTGCAAACAAAGCATATTACTTCAGATGTATGAATATTCAGCATAACATCATCAACTTCTAAATTATATCTGAATAAATTCACTAATTTATCTATTGCCGAGAACTGCGAAAACAATAGTGGATCACTCTTAGTGTCAAAAATTTTGCCTAAAATTGCGATAAAATTAATTCGTGATTTTGGAAGAATTTGCTCAAATTTTTCACCAAGAACATCAAACAAACCTGAATTAAATACCTTTAACTTTAATTCGTGGCTTTGGTATATTAACTTATAAAGAAGAACTCCAACAAAGAATTGAAATTCTTCTGGATTTTCAATATATTGAGTCAAATTTGTGCAATCAAATAAATTATCTATTACTTCGATCACTATTTCAATAAGGCCTGATTCTATTATACGCAATTCTATTGCTTCACCTTCAATTAAATAATCAGTTTGATCAGGAGTTTTTAGTGGAGGCAATCCATTTGCAAGTTGCATTATTAATGTAAGCATGCTTTTCATCCATTCTATATTTTGGTAATTGTTTGCAAAATTTTCAATTTCAGCAATAATTCGATCAATTTCTTCATAACACAGAGCTCTTTGTGATACAGTGACTGCATCATCCAATTCTGGAAAGTTTGAAATAGAAGCATGTTGGGGTTTATTAATTACATCTTTATATTCATCTTCCATCAAAAAAACGACTTTCAAAGTGAACTAGTTTCTGACATATAAAGTCAAAAATGACATGTAAATAGATGATTCAATTTAAACATTATAAGTTATAATTGACAATTGACATTATTGATAATAGCTAATTGGGTTTTCAGATACAAGCGCAAAAAAAGAATCATAATTATTTTTGGGAGAAAACTCAGAAAAATTGAATTGAATGTGCATTCATGAATAAAAATATATAGAAAATATTTGACTTTTTTGGAATTCTCCATTAAATCATATATTATTTCCATATTTTTAATAAAAACGTAGTTTTAATAGAGTAAATTTTGAGATACTCGAATCTAGAATTATTTTTCAATTATAGTAACACATTAGATATCCATTTTGTGTGCTGAATCCGAATATCGCAAAAAAGGAAAAGGAAAAAGTGTACTTTTTTCTTTACTCACACCCCTTTTTAGAATAAGGTTCTCCATTTTCTTTCATTTTCCTTACAGGTTACTTGAACTTTCAAAAATCAGCAAAATTCAACTTTAGCTATTTCGTATCTATCATCCATTTGGATATCTGTGCTTGACTTCGGAGCTCAGTCGCTGCAATTTTATATCTTTTAATTATATTTACACCTTCACCCAATTTATTTCTATAAATTACTTTAGAGGCTCATCGAGCATGATATATATTCGCATATGCAATTAAATAGTACTTCACATTTCCAATACACATGTAGATCTTGCTGATAACCTTATTTATATCTCGAATTTTCACATTTTTTTGCATTTTTTAGCTAAACAAAACTGACATGTAAACTTTACATGACATAGTGTTTTTAATGTTAAATGCTTGTATTATTGTACTTTCCTTGAACTTTTTGCCTTAACTTTTAGCATGTCCCTGCAGTTTCACTTTTCCAAATATATCTTCGGTAAAATTCGAAGGTTTTATCACAAAAAAATGAAATTTTTAAAAATGTTGGCCTCCTTAATGACTAACTCCGCTGCATGAGCTTGTAGAGGCATCAATCATATGACGGCAATATAAATTCAGAGAGCGCATGACATCCACAATAGAAATATTCTTCAATATCTAATTTTGTGAATTGAATCAATTTAATTTTCGACTTTACTTAGCTCTCCTCTCCTAGCTTAGCTTTGCATCACATGCCATACATCATACTACTCTAACCACTCATTAAAACTCATTACATTTAGAGACTGATATCTCATGGTATTAGATTTTCGCGGCAAAGTTCGGCATTATATACACATACATGAGCATAGTGATATATCGAACTCTCATTCCAAATTATTTTTTTTTGTTTACATTTCAATTTGACATGACAAATTTTTACATGACATATCATAAAATTTATTTGTCAAAAAGCACACAACATCAAAATAAACATTGTGTTGCCCTAATAGGCTAACGCAGAAATGTTTTAACTCTCAAATTTGGTTTTTAGCGACCAAAATTGGTAAAATTAGCATTAACATTATGTAAATGTTATAATAAACCATATATTAAAAAGTGGATAAGGTTAAAAGTCACGTTTTTTCGCAATTTATTTGACACTGTTTACATTAATAAAATAGCATATATGATGCTAATTATTTTTTCATCGTTTTTATTTTTGAATACTTTATTTTTAGTAATCAATAATTTCAACAATTTCATTGGGAGGCTATGAGTATAAGTTGGTGTGTCACATTAAAAACATGTAATATATGCATGCATCTATGTATATTGTCATCTCCGCAATGATTTCGTGAATTTATAAATTAAGTTACTTAACAGTTATTCAATTTGGAGCTTGTATTATTTGTAATATGTTACTATGTTGTTGGTATGTGATATATTTATAATAAATATTGCTATTTATTCAATAATAAACTGATATCAAATTGTTAATGAAAAATATGAAACGATATTATATATGTTTAACACTACAACTATGTATGGCATCACATAAGAGTTATATTTGCCCATACATGTTTGATCTAGTTCTGACCCCAGAGTTGATACACTTCTATCAATGCTTGTTTTTATTTACATTTACCCCAAGAAATTGAAAATTATCGAATATTTCAAATGCATCTTCAATAGGAAACTCCAAAAAGTCACAAATCCAAAAATATGATCCCCAATTTTTGAGGGGTATCGAACATGAAATTTGAATGGATTTTCATCAACTGGATTTTGTTTTTTGAGATGTTTACAAACTTGGTCATATCAAAAATGCTCTCTTTGCTGCTTTCTTTCTCACTCTCGTGGTGGGGACACTCACACATGATGATTGGCCGCATCGCAGAAAACATGCTTTCTTCCGCTGACCAGAAGAAGTTCGAGGGCATTTTGAGATATGGACAACTTCCAATTCAGACAATAACTGAAGCAACAACATGGCATGATGACTTAAAAGACACGAACAAACTAGCCATCATGGGACTGTGGCATTTCTCTGATGGCCCAATGGCTAACGGAACTAATATTTCAATCCCTCCACCGACTTACAACATCACAACATACTTAGAGGCTGCTTGGAAGACCCTCTCGGATAAGACGACAACAGATCCATGGGTTTGGGCATTCCATCTCAGGTCTATTCTCCACTTTGTCGCTGATGTCCACACACCGCATCACAATGTTGCGCTTTTTGATGAAGTCAACTTCCAAAATGGTGACGCTGGAGGTAACGGCTACAAATTAAACTGCATTTACGGTTCCGCTTGCATGAATATTCATTTCCTTTGGGATTCTGCTGGTTTGCTTTATAACATCTACAACCCACTCATCCCGAAGTACCGCGCTGATTTCCAAGAGAACGCGACAAAGCTCGTCGAAGAACTTCCAGAATCTTCTTATTCTAAGTTTGATATGAAGACTTATGATCCATACACATGGCACACCGAATCCTTTGAGGTCGCAAAGCAGTATGGCTATGACACGCCTATGTATGGTTGGCCAGAAGAAAAATATTTCCAAACAGTTCGCGATCAGTGCAAGGATCGCATCGCTGTCTCCGGTTATCGCCTTGGATATACTCTTAAGCAGATCGTTGACAGAATTCCTTACGAAGTTCCATCTGTTGGACGTGAAATTGCTGTTTGGATTGTTGATGCAATTTTGATTATTGTTTCTGTTGTATTCGTCATTTTGACGAAGAACAAAAGGGATTTATTATATGAAAATCTCTAATCCTCAATAATATTACTTATATACTTAGTACATGACTAAACAAATACTTTCTTATAGTTAAATTCAGCTAATTTTATGTTCAAAATCAACAATTTTGACAAAAAATATATACACGTCAGAATATAATATTTACATGTCAAATCACAAAAAAAAATGATTTTCATCAGAGATATATCTAAGCACATAACGTAATTTTCTCATAAGAGCCAAAAAGAGCTGTTGAATTATGAAAATAAGACTAAGTAACAAAAATTTTATTTCTCTCCATTACCAATCAATATAACAGAGAAAGGAGGACTATTATCGGGCTTAAACTCTAACTTTGCTTGGAATGGACCAATGACATTAGGAATAAAGTGCACAGGGAACTTAACAAAGCATCCAGCTTCGATTTCTACAGTTTTAATTGGTAAATAAAATGGTTGTTCAACTGATGCCTCGATGATGACATTTGTTTTCTTTTTGTTAGATATTTGAAGCTTACCTCTATGCAATCTTCCAACAGTGCAAGTACCGAAGTTTAATGTGTCTATTTGAATCATTGGCTCTTCAACTTCAGCCGAGATTTTAATGAATTTAGTTTCCACTTCATTTTGCAATTCGACTTCATCAGCGAATTTTCCTCCTTTTTGAGGAACAAATACTACATAAAATTGCTGCTGCTCATTAGGTTTAAGCTTGATTAATGACGGAACTTGAATATCTTTGCTTTGATGTGTTAATTTGACTTTTGTAGGTTTAGATGACTTATTTTCTATGCAAACATTAGAGACAACTTCTTCTTTGACTTGGACTGATCCAAATTCGATATTTGTTTCAGATATGTTAAATGTCGGTTCATCATTGAATTCTTTAAGTATTTCTGTTGTTGAGTTGTCTAATTCGTCCTGAGAAAGAGTTATAATCTTCTTTTTGAGCGCCGATTTGAATAATTTTGCGAAGTACTTTTCATCAATAATATTCACGTTTTCTCTGAATAAAGATATTTCATCACGTGTCTTAACATCAGCGAACTGTGTTGCATAGAAGGAATCTGGCTTAAGAAGAGCCCTTATTTGTCTCATTATTTCATCGCCGCTGTGCATTTCAATCTTAACTTCATTATCAACAATAAACTTGAAATTCATCTTCTTTGCAGCAGGAATAACAGCGAAGCTTGGTGAAGCATGAACTTGCCTTTTGTTATCATTTGCTCCAGTGAATATAACGAATCCCGATCTCATACCTTTGTTTGAAACTTCTATCGTTGTTGTTAGCAAACCATTTCTTCTCTCAAGTGGTGCTGGAGGCGTTAAAGCAAGCTCTGAAATTCCTCGATAAGCGATAATTGGAACATTGATAGATGCTGCAGTCTCTGAAGAAAATGTCACATTACTGATAACAGTTGGTTCAGGAATATCACTGCATTCAATTATTGCTTTATGACTTTCGTTATCATATTCAGCATTAATAAATTCTGGCGATATAACATCAATATCATTTGCACCAGTAATTGTGATAGTCTGCTTCTTTAAGTCATATTTCGATGCCCCGAAGAATGGAATGAAAGGCCTATCACAGATGAGCGGCAATCCACATTCCAAACTTAATCTAGTAACTTTCGATCTATCAATAAGTTTTAATGATGCTTTCGATTTCAGTGATTTCGTTGGAGTAAAAGTAACATTAACGCTTTGCATTGTATGCGGTGCGAGAACGAGCGTTTTATAATTATCATCTAAAGCGAAGTCTGTGTGATCAAGCTGTAATGTGACATGTCTTGGAGAATCTCCATCGTTGTTGAGAGTCAAAGGAATCGTTGATTTCTTTTTAGATATTGCTGTTGGCGTTTCTTTAATGATTGTAACAGGAACTTCTTGTCTTGGGAATTCGAAGTGATCAACAATTGCTTCTTCATTTTTCTTCCACATGACATAAAGATCCGTCATTTTATTCATCTTTACTTCAAAAGTTTGCTTCGATTTAAGTTTTATGTCGGTGAAATTCTCGAAATCTTCTGAAAATGAAATTTTGCACGTTTGATTTTGATCCGTTACGTTCGATAACACAACGATATCATTCTTTATTTGAGATTTATCGATGAAAAAGAACGGAATGAAGGATTTTCCTTTGAGAAGTAAAAAGAAATCTTCAAATTCGACAAATTCCATTTGCACGCCTTCTTCTTTGCTGCAGTACTTAACAGTGATGTCCATTTTAGGATCCTCGTTGATAGATACTTCTGTTGTATTTAAATTATTCTCTTCCATAGAAATTGAAAATGGAGGCTGAATTTCTGTGAGTTGTATTGCATTTGGTAATGAAATAACCTTTGACACAGTCTTTCCTAAACTTGTATTTCCTAAATCTACAGTGATTGTCTCTCTAATCCTTCCAACGTTTAATTCGAGGTCAAATGAATCACCTGTTTCAGCACACTGGACATTAAGCATATGTAAATTCGTTTCTACATTCCTTGGATTGAAAAGAAGAGTAACATCTGCAGATTCTCTCGGTTTTAATTCGATTGAAGGATTTGCTAACGAAAATGATGAAGTATTTGGCGTAATAACAACATGAATGGTATCAATAATCGATTTATTGTGTATTAAGAATGTGAATTCTGTCGAAATATCATTAAATTCGAAAGATTGAATTTCATCAAACGGAAAAACTAAAGGTGATGGAAAACAATTCGCTTGAATGGAAACAATACACGGATCATTATCGTCTGATGTGACTTTCATCATCGTTTTGTATTTTCCTGGCGATTTTGGATTAAAAATAACGACGCACGAGCGAACTTCACCAGGTTGAATGACATATTGAGGCGAAGAAGTGGAAAATAAGTCATCTCCATTAAACGAAATGTTGACTGCCTGAGGATAATGATAAGGATTTGCAATAAGCACCGTAAAATTCGCAGGAACATGCGGAAAAGTCGGATGGAAGTCTACGGTGGTTGGAAAAACGGTTATTTGTCGCGTAATTACACAGGGATCGTTATCAAAGAAGTCAGAAAAACTTTCAGTTCCATCCATATTCAGTTTTTTATTTTCAATATTAGGAATTCGTTTTTTCTTTACTTTTTATATTTAGATATTATTTATTCTAAAACTCTTATATTTAAAATTTCACAGTTTTCTAATTTTTCATATTTATGCATATAAAAAACTATTTGTAACTTTTTATTACACATTTATTTAAGTTCAAATCAAAAACTAAAATATAGATGGATACAATGCATATTTATATTTTATTTAAAAAGACTTGGTTTTGAACTCTGGATTGATATAATTCGATGTTTTATTCTTCGAGAAACTCATCAAAAAAAAAAACTTTTTCTAAAACTTTCCAGAAAATTGGTTATGAATCTAAAATGAGCAGAAAAGAAACACAAGAGAATGAACTTGTAAGAAGTGAATCGGAAAGAAGAGCTGAATACTAATTTGACAAGAGACAGAAAGATATAATGCTAAAATAGAATGATTAAAGCCATCAAATAATTCAAATTGCATTTCGATGGATATATTGATGTTGTTTTGAAATGTAATAAAAGAATGGAATTATAATAACAAGTATTTATAAACAAAAAATAACAAATAATATTTATTCAGGCATAATTCTTCCGACAAACAGTATATGCCTTGAAATATTATGAACGGGGATTGAGAAGAGCCACATAGACTCAACTGTTCTTACTGATGTTGGGAGATATGAGAAAGCAAACGAATATCTTCTTCCAGCAGAGATCAATGCTGCAGACATTTGACATTGAATTGCTGTGTTCGATTCGTCTTCACATTTCCAGTTAACTTCATACGGCATTGACGTTGGATTGATGACATCGAACTTCTTGATTGTCTTATTGCCAACGGACTTCGAATATAGCTCAATAACTTGGATATCTTCTGGCAGTGGGTTATCGATGTACGCCGGATGCCTTCTTGTCAAATAGTCAGAAACATCAACATCGAAATGACAAAGAGGGCGTCGAGAGATTCCATTCATTGAAAGAACAGGCGCTTGGCCAACTAAGAATGGAATCTTGCACATGAATTCAGCTGTGAAGTCATCAACTTCTTCTGGTGCGAAAACAATTTTGAAAACTGTTGTCTTTCCGCCATCAACAGTTCCTTGTTGTGGAATGACTCTGAAACATGGTTTCCTTGTCGTTGCATAGTCTGTTCTCAGAGCGTTAAAGCGCTGAAGCTCCCATGTGTATTCAAGTCTGATCGATGATGTGTTCGTTAATCTCACTTCAACGGATCTCGATTCGTACATTAATGTGGGCGAGAAATCGATTGATTGGGTGTCTATTGTATATTTGATGACATCAGCAGTTGCTGTAACTCTGAGATAAAGTTCTTTCTGTTTTTGACCGAGAATCTTGAATGGTGGTTCAGCGATGTTCATGCTCTTGTTCTTTTGGTTCGCAGAGTCATCCCAGTCTCCAGAGCACTGTTCTAATTTCATCCATGAGACCGGAAGTTTAACGCCTTGATGCTTGACAGGTTTGTCTGAGAAGAATGACATATCAACACGAATTTGGTGTCCAGCCAACAGTTGAACAACTCTCGGACTGAATGAGAAATCGTGATGCTGTGGAAGCACGAATCTGACATCAGTGGAACTGATATTTCTCACAAGGAACAATGAGTCAGCTTTCCTTCCAATAACTGTATTAGCAAATGATATATCTGAATCTTCAGAGAAAGCGGAATCGCCTTCGAAAATCAAGTCATCCAAGAATCCTTCACCAGCAAAAACAAATGAATGTGTGCACTTTGGATTGTCTGGGACATTTAAGTTGACTTCGAATGAGTATCTTTGGACCTTTTGTGGTGTAAAGATTGAAGTAAGTAAGATTTGCCTTCCTGGTGCAAGCGTAACTTCTGTTTCTGTTTCCTTGAGTGCAAAACAAGGAGCAACCTTCTGAAGAATAGTGAATGTTGCGGGAATGAGTCCTTCATTCTTGACAGCAACAGCTCTTTCTCTTGTGCTGCCAACAAGAACTCTTCCGAGTGGAATATTCTTAGATTTATCTGCAGTAATCGCTGGAAGTGCTGCAACGCCTTCGACAACGAATTTGAGCATTGAGCCCTTTGGATCAACGCTGCCACGCGCAATGCATTCGAAATAGCCAATGAATGATCCTTCTGTGTTTGGAGTGTAAGAGATCGAGAGATCAACAGAACCATTGGCATCAACAGATATTTGTTTGCTGCTGACATCAAATGGGAATGTTGCCATTCCTGATTTAGTTTTTGGCTTAAGAGTTACATCAGCCGTTACTTGAATTGGTGTTGGATTGATTACATGCATAATCACGACCTGTTTCTGTCCAATCATTGATGGAGCAAAGTGTAACATGTGTTCATCTTCAAGAAATGCCGTAACATTGTTCTTAATGATATCATTCCTGAGACAAAAGTTCGTTCCTGCAAAGATTGGTTCATAATCGCTGTTGAAGAGCGCTGGTGATATAATATCTGCTTTGAACTCGACTTCGTTGACAGCTGGTTTTGCTGCATCAGTGTCTGATGCTTTAATTGTTGCAATGGATGAAATGTGGCCAACTTGATTTGATTGAAGTTCAACAGAGATATTAACTGAAGCTCCTGGTTGAATTGTTCCTTGGCAAGGACAAATAACGAAAGCACCAATTTGAAGCTGCATTCCTTGACCTTTCCTCATCTTTGGTTTTGGTGTTGGAGGCAGTTTTGCAACAACTTCTTTTCCTTTCACAATCTTGACTGGCGGTGGATCAGGTTTCCATGCTAAGTTGTATTCCATTGGGAATGGACCGGTATTCTTTAGAGTAAGAGTTCTTGTATTGTTCGTTGAAACTTGAATAGGGCCAAAGTCGACGCTTGGAGCAATTTCATAAGTGTTATAAATCGTCTGCGCTTGCATCATTATGTCTGTTTTGAAGCATTGAACATTTGTTGTTGAATCAGTAACAACAATAGTGCCGATCTTGAAGTTATTATATGCGACTGTCTTGTTTGCGCAAAGCGTGAATACAAGTGGAGTAACTTTATCTCCAATCGGAATTGGAGCATTCGGAGGTGCGACTTTGAGGAATTGCTCGATCTGCTTGACAATTGTGATATTGTACTGTGCCGGATATTTGGAACGACTGCGCAAGTTAATTGTTACAGATTTAGATTGTCCGACTTTCAGTGTACCGAAAACTAATGATGTTGTCTTTGGTGGGTACTGTAAATCGAATGAAGAATCAAACGCCTCTCCTTGGACATTGAGAACTTGCGTTCCATATTGTTTCGATTTATCAGGAGCCTGCATTTCGAAAATAAACTGTTTCTTTGCAACAACAGCTTTTGGTGAAGTAAATCCGACATTTATCTCTTGAGAAAGTTTTGGTGGAATTGTATCTTCTGTCTTCGACATAGTAAATGGCGGAGCAGGCATTGTATTGTGCTTTAAAGACCACATCACAGGAACTTGGCTGTTGTTTGTAATAGTAATCGGTAACTCGATAGAAGCCTTTGTTAAAATTCTTCCAAAATCAAGGCCGTTTGTACTCAGTGCAACTGTTGGTTGTGACGCTTCAGCGTTGAATGAAAACTTCATCGGAATAGGATTATCTTTCACTGTTATTAGCAGTGTCATGTTGAAAACATCTGTTGCATTTGGATAAATTCCAACAGTGATTGTTGTAGTTTCATTTGGCTTAACAAGTGGAGAAGCAACTTCAACTTGCCAAGGAGCTTTGTTCTGACAGTCAATGATACCTGTCGATATTTCAGCATTAAATTCGCTGATATTCTTGATTTTTAATACAGATTTATAAGGCGGGATTGAGTTCTTTGCTGGTTTTTCTTTCGTTATTAACAACATTCCGAAGTAATATGTATTATCTTTGATGCAAAATGCTTCGCTTGTCTTCTTTGTTTTCTTTGGTATAACTTTCGTGAATATTGCTTCAGGTTCACGCGCAATCTCAGGCATTATACAAAATCCTGTAACAGGAAGCTTCAATATATCTGCTTTTGTCGAAACTAATCCAAAGTACAAATTCTGATTATATTCACCAATCAAATTAGTGTTGAAGCTGACTGTGATAACTTTTGATTCTTCTGGATCAATCTTCCATCTTGGAGTGTAATCACTGAGATTTATCTCATCAAGGAATGGATATATCGGTGGTTCTCTTGATTTGCTCTTTCTGCTTGATCTTCCACTTCTTCTCGGAGATTGCTGTGGTGGCTCAATAATTGGATCATCGCTGGTGACTTTGAAGTAAAGAGGACGCTCTGAAATTTTTGGAGGAATGTTCTTCTTCGATATTCCTTTCTTCGTGTGTGGCAAAAATGTTTTGTAAATTGAAGATTCAAGAGCTTCGAAATCAGGCAAGAATTTGTCGATTGACTCGTAAATGTATTTGAAAGTGTTATCAACATAGATCATCAAAGTGTTGATATGCTGCAAACAGACGTTTTGAATGAATGCAGCTTCAGCTCCGACAACAGATGTTGGATTGATAACGCAGAATGAGTCATTTGGCTTTTCCACCATTGATGCAATTGAACCAAGAGTGAATTGGAAAGAAACAGCTTCCAAAATCAATGGATCAGATGGAACAACTGCAATCTTTCTCTTTTTATGTTCCTTTGGAGCACTTTCTGTTTCGAGCTTCTTTTGAAGTTCTTTTTCTTTCTTTTCCTTTTTCTCGCGCTCCTTCTTCTCTTTCTTTGCCTTACGACTATCTTCTTTCTCATCTTTCTTATCATCTTTAGCCTCTTCTTTTGTATCTGTCTTTTCAGGTGATTGATCTTTGTCATGCGATGATTTTTTGTTCTTAGATGATGTAGAGTGAGATCTATGCGATGATGAATGTCCAGATGTTGATTTCTTCTTCCTCTTTTTATCTTTTTCTTCTTTCAAGCGTTTCTCTTCTTCTGCTTCATGTACTTTCTTGATGACTCTATCTCTTGAAGCTTTTCTTCTTTTATCAGCAGCTTCTTGGTCCTTTGGCGACAAAGCTTGATATTCTTCATCATTCATATTGATTAATTCCATCTTTCTCTCTTGATGAGCCTGTTCCTTTTGCTTCTTCTCTTCGTTTTCGACAGCTTCCACACGTGAAGGATATGTTTCTTCAGGCATTTGCAAAGCGATTAAAAAGACGTGTTGACCGTTCAATCCAGCAAGAATGAAAGAAAGAGAGCGCTCTGCAGCAGTAAACGTTTCGTGTTGGAAATCTATAAATGGATTCTTATACAAATCTTCAAAAGCAGCCTTCGTTTTGATGACTTTTTGGATCAAAGCATCGTTGTTTCCTTCAGGGAATCCATTTAATCCATCAATTATAAATCCATCATCATACTTAGGGTCATCAAAGTAAGAGCTAAATGCTGCAATGTAATCTGCACCAGCATCACTTTTAATTGATCCCCAAACGTCATTAAGTGTTAAAATTGGAAGCTGATATTTCTCTGATATGTATTTTGAAACTGATGTTTTTCCACTCAGTTTCGTTCCGTGAACAATGATACAAGGAACGAATCTTTGTGATTGCGGTGAATCATCGGAATCTGATTCATTGATTGTTTCAAGTGTTGATAAGTTTGTAGTTGACATCCTGAGTTTGGCATAGTTCTTGAAATCAAACTGATAAGAGAAGATTTCAATGTGATGCCTTGATTTGTTAATGATTTTAACTTCTGACTCAGAAGCAGAAGAAAATGGTTGTATTGTTGGAACTCTCAGTGCTGGAGGATCAAATTCAATGATGATGCGCTCGCCAATTCCTTTCACAGGTAATTCGACGGGTTTATCGCTGTGATCTGCCTCAACTCTGAGAACGTGATCATATGGTTTTGACTCTTTTGGAGTGAACGTGATATCGAAGTTTGCGAAGCTCTTTGCTTTGATTAATGCTTTCGCTGGATTAGACGCAAATACAGCATTTGTATTTGCGATAGTAAACATGCAGCTGATTTCGTTCTTGTTGCGCACTTGGAAGCTGATTGATCTCCATTGACCAACAATGACATTCTCGAAGTTCATATTTGCCAATGAAACTTCAAATTCAGGCAATACTAAATCTGCTTTAATAGCAATCTGAGTTTGAACACCATCAGACATTTGAAGATTTGCTATTAACTGAATTTGTTCAGTTAATTTTGTGCGCTTTGCGGTATCAAATAATATTTTCAGATTTGTCTCTCCTTGGGGATCTAATGTGAAGTTCATTGGGTCAATGGAAAATCCTGTTTCTTCAAAATTAACTGTATTAACTTTGCATTTAATTGGACACAGAGACTTTGATTTGATTTTGAGTTCTTTTTCACGTTTATCTCCCAAAACGATTCGGCCCATATCAACTTCATATGTTTCTGTAATAAATGGTGTTTTCTGCTTTGTTGACTCCATTGAACGTGAAGACAAAAACTCGTTGAATGTCTTTGAAATTTCAAGTGAGTTATCTTTATCTTCGATCTGTATATTATCAAATTGTGCGTTTAACAAGATATCAACGAATTCTTCTTGAACTCCACCAACACAGACAATAATTCTTTCCTTGTAGTTGTCTGGGTGCGAAGCTTTAACATTGAACGGTATTGTTTTCTTTTCATGAGCAGCAATCTTTCCAATTGGTTCTTGAATATTGACAGTTAAGTCTGTGAGATGTTCAACTTTAAGCTCATAGTTAATTGCACAGTCTGAAGTGTTGTGGATGGCAAATGTTGAATTTGCTGATTGCGAGAATCTCTTTGGACCAAAATCAACTGTTTTTGGAAAAACATCGAATGTGATTAAATCAGAGGCACCTTTAAGTGTTACGATGTAGTCAGGACCACCTTCTACATGACATATTGCTTCACATTCAACAAGTTCACTACGCGCAGTGAATGTAAAATATTCTTTTGCTATTTCGTTAGGATTCAATGTTCCTCTGATTGGATATATATCGAAATCATCATTCTTATCATTGAGAGTCCATTCAAATATAACAGGAAGAACGCTATTATTTGTAACAAGGATTTCATGTGATAGTTCTGTATTCTTAAGCAAAACACCAAAATCAACAAACTTTTCAGAAAACACAAGATTTGGAAACTGATATTCAGCAGTCGCAAAGAAACCAAACTTCTTTGTGTGCCTCATATCAAAAAGAATCTTTTGTTTGATGACATTTGAAAAGTAATCGAGCTTTTGGTCTGCATTGAATGTTACAATAATATCCTCCTGTGATTCTGGTTCCATATGGAAATTAATTTTCGAAAGACTAAACGGATCTTTCGGTATTGCGACGAAATCAACTGGATATTTTGCTGTGTTAATTATTTTAACGATCTGTGACTGCTTAGGAAGGAGATTAGATTTAGGGCTTTCTCCTTTTCCTGTACGCTCTTCTTCAGCATAATCGTGTGAATGAGTGTAAACAATTTCGCGAGGTGAAAATTGAAGTTTCGGATGATTGAATTCTCCTATTATTTCAGGAGAAAACATTACGACACGCATCGGACCTATTGAAGCATGGCACTGACAATGACATTCAAAAGGTGTCGGGGTATTACATTGAAGTGTCATTACATAATCGTAAGGAATATTTGGTTCCAAATCTTGCATCTGAGGAGTTACAGTAAATGAAACTTCTGTTCCTTCGGGTGTTTTTGGTTTCTGGCATATAAACATAACTGTACACCATCTCAATCCTTGATTTGTAATTGTGAATGGAATAACATGTGGATGCTCTGTTATAATTGAACCAACTTCGATTTTATCGAAATCAATCGAAGGAACAATAGGAACACCAATACCAGTAGCTTTGACAGGAACGACGACATGAGGAATATCTTTAATATTGACGATGAATGCGGTCTCGAATTTTCCTGCATCAACAAGATATATATTGATTTCGACATCAAGTGTTTCACCTGGTTTAATTACAGCTTCAGTAGGAACAACTGAAAACATTTCGTGTGTGATTTCTCCAGTGTAGAATGCTTCAATAGATGAATTATTTTTAAGTGATACAATTCTCTTCTCTTCCTTCAAAACAGGAACTTTTGCAAAGTCGACTTTTCTTGTTGAAAACTCAATTTCAGGACCAACAGCTACAGCTTTAATATAGACCGGAATAAGAATTTCAGTTCCCAGCAAGTGAATATTAAAGAATGTATCAAGTACTCCTAACTCATTTGCTGTAACAGAGATTAAAAAATCGACTTCTGAATTTGGCGGAATATCACCACCAGAAAGTATTGGCTCGATTGCACATTGCCTCCCAGCAAGTCCGGTTGGAGGTAAGAATTCGTAATTTGTTTGAATCAGAGATGAATTTTTCATCTTCATCGAGACAATATTCTGTGAATGAATAAAAATCGCTCCTAATGAAAATTCGTTTGGTGTAATTTCTATTTGTGGTGCAACTATATCTGCAATTATAGGAATAGTAATGAGATTCATTCCAAAGTTATCAATATCAAGAACTAAATCCTTTCTAATTATCTTTGGAGAGCTCGGCATTAACTCAACAGTAATGAATGTTTTTGAAAAAGGCTCAGCGACACCACCAGCAGGAATTATACTAAACTCTCTATCAGCGAATGACCCATCCTCTGGCACACGCCAATTGAATGTAAAAGGTATCTCTGAATGGTTTTGTAGTTCGAATTTTTGCGTTGTTATTGTGCCGCATGCGACACGGCCGAATTCTAATATTGTTACATTTGTGAGGAATTTAGGACCGATGATGCGTCCAAAAAGCGAAATCGATGGATTTGACTTTGGATTGCCCGTGATTTTTGCTGTGAAAACTTCGTTAATGACAGCAACATGGCCAGCAGTGAATAAAATGTGTATTTTTGTTGATTCACCAACTGGCACTGTTGCGTGCGATGGAATGAACTCGTATTTAATGCCGCCAACTTCTCTGTTTTCGATTTGAAATTCGCATGGTATTTGACCAGTGTTTTTTATCTCAATTTCATACTCCAGAATGCTTCCAAGCTCCACAGTTCCTATGTTAATACCAGAAATATTGAACTTTGCAATAGCAGGAAGGGCTAATCCGCGAAGATTTAGCTGATGGCGCTCTTTAAATCGATCAACATACAGCGTAGGAGTTGCAGAAAACGGTCCTGGAGTGTTTGGATGAAACAAAGCTACGATTGTCACGAATCTTTTTGGCCATAATATTCCTGATGCTGGTAAAAATTCGAAATTTTCGTTTTTAAATATCAAAGATTCGTTTTTCTTGCGTTTATCATCAATTCCGTCGATGTTTTCTCGAATCATATATGATTTTTCGTCAGTAACGGAGTTAAATTTTCGAAATTCGAACGTAATTTGCTCAGAACTGTCATTAAACAGTTGAAAAGCGTACCGATTGGTTGTTGTGATGTATGCGTTCGGGAAAGTAAGCGAAGAAGGCTCAACACGGACCTGAGGCTTCTTCCGCATCTTTTTTTAAACTGAAATGTAACGAGTTTATTCTTGATACTTTGTGACTACAATATACATCAAATTATCTAGATATTTTATGCGTAAAATCTCTCCAAATCAATACATATCACAAAATATTATGATGCAGCACAAAATAATCACTAATATTCCTGAAAACACACCACTATGATATTTTATCACTATACATTAAACTCTCATAACTCATTCCCTTAGATTCTATATTTAATAGAATTTATTCAAAATGCGTGTAATTCTCATATTGATGTCTTGTCTATATACTATGATCTGCTCATTCAAATAGCCTTTATTTTGTTGATTTTTATAATCTTTGAATGAAATTACTAATCATCAAAAAAGACAGCAGCCTCTTAGATCCACAATTAGAGTTTTATGGCATCCCACACAATAGAATTTCTACATATTAATATAATTTCATATTTTAAAATATATTTTAACAAAAGTAATAGGTTGAAGCATTTTTAATGAATAGTGTACATTTTACCTAGAAGAAAATAGGATAAACTAAAATTATTTTCTTTCAATTTATTTTGAAAGTTTCTTTAACAAATTGATCTCTATAATTTAAGTAGTAGACATTCCTTTCTTTATAAGAAAGCGCATTATACTGATCTTCAGCTTGTTGTTCAGATAACTCTTGATGTTCAGCAGTATAAATTTCAAGTGCCCTTCTATTGAATTCTGTTGAAAGTATTCCGGTCAGTTCAGTTAATTAATTGTGTAATTTTTGAATTTTATCCTGCATTTCTTTCTTTTGTTCAGGAGTTACTTTGATCAGTAGATTATTGTCTATCAAAAACTTTTTATTATGATCATCGTCTTTTGCGAAAAATTGGTTCACTACATCATTTAATCCATGATAACCCTCATATTAATCATATTCCATCAAATGATCATGAGCAAGGATCTCCTTCTTTTTAAGGAGTTTCGCAATATTCATAAATTTCGCGTTTAGTCCATAAATAAATGTCATGAAAAATGAAAAAAAATTGTAGTCAAAAAACATATGACAAAAATATTTTGTGTAATTTTGAATTTGACAAAAATATTTATGAATGAATTTGAGAGAAAAAATACATATAAAATTACGACGCAGCTAATGCAATATAAAATATCCGGTGTATTTAGCGAACCTATTGATCTTACACGTCCCGATTTTGCTGATTACGCAAAATATATTAAAGAACCAATGGATCTATTGACAATTCGAAAGAAAATCGAGTCAAACGGGTATGCTAGTGCCGATCAATGGAAATACGATGTTGATTTAGTATTTAATAATGCTTTATCTTATTATCCAAAAGTTCACATTTTGCACACTCTTGCAGAGCAAATGAAAATATGGTTTTATACTCTGCTAGATAAATATCCGATTTATCCGGTAAAATGGCAAGAAGCATTAGAAAAAGCCTCATATTCTTACTTCAAAATACTTATCAACTCTAAATCTTGTAAAGCTAATTTCCCACAAAGAATTGCAGAAATAATAAACCCAACAGATGAGTACCAGCCACCTTCTGTTGAAGATATTCCTCAAAGAAAGCCAGCACGTAAAGTTGAGCCACCACCAGTTGAAGAACCACCACCCCCTCCTCGAAAAATTATTAAAGAAACAATGCCAGTCAATAATCAGCCACTTACTGAAGTTCAGAAAACGAAATTAATTAAAAAGATTAGAGAAATCACCGATGAAGCAAACCTCGTCGCCGTTCTATCACTACTACAGGCAAAAGAACCTGCTCTAGGAATTACAGAGAATTCCGTGATTTCACTAAATCAAATCCAAACATCAACTCTTAGGGAGTTGAGAACACTGGTTCGCTCATTTTGAGTGTCTATCTTAATCAATTTATATTTTATATTTTCAATTGAAAAATGAACTTATATTAGTTTAGCCTTGTATGATATACTTTAAAATAAATCGAATTGTACGTAATATTTAAATGAACTCAATGATTGCATTTAAATTCGTAAATTTCACCATAGAATTGGTAAAGAAGTAAAAGATGATAATAATTGAATGTGTATAATAGATATGCAATGAGATGACTTGGTAAAAAGAAATACTTTTGAAATAATGATAAGATCTCTATTTAATTACTAACATTTACATGGAATTTGTCATAAAGCGTTCTAAAAAGGAATATAAAGAATATAAATACGAGGTTTGAAAACAATAAACCAAATATAAATTTAAATAGATTCCATATCAAAATGAGAATGGAAACTACTACTAGAGCCCGAATTCCAGAATAGAATTGCATAACTCTTGAGGTGTAAACTTTCATAGGATAATATATAAATCCTTGATTTGTAATCGCGACTATTGTTGCAACAAATTCATCATTTTTGAATCGTTTTGTATGCGTTGAATTTCGTTCTATAGGAAATGGTGAGTATTCAACAAAATTGAAAAACAATTTAAAGCCAATGATTCGAAATACAGGGTAAACAACGAAGCTTATAACTAACAAAATGATAATACCGATGAATGATCTTGAAAGAAAGTAGATTATTAATATGCATAAATTAAATAATGCAAAAAGGACAAACAAAGAGAGCTTTCGATCACCAAATAGGATTTTCTGTAGTCCATCTGTAAAATCCTGATGAACTGAAACGTATTCTAACAGCACAGAGACATTGAATAAATCACTCATTGTTAATTTTAAATAGACAAAAAGTGGAAAAAATTTTGGGCATGTAAATTTTTTAAGGGACAGTGAACTAACCTTATTGATGTAAACTACACAAAGCATGCTTATAAAAGTTACTTTTTCTCAAGATACAAAAATATTTCTCGTAGCCATTTTTCATGCATACTTTCCCCTATAATATCTCAAGTGAATGAGCGCCTCAGATCCGGAAAATAAGACTTTTGATGAAAAAATGAGTATTTTTATCACTTTTTTCCTTTGTATCGTCGCTTGAAAATTTCTCAGGATCTAACGTTCAAAAAAGCTTAATTTGTTCAAAATCCATATTACAACATGTTCTTGATAGTAATTCTGGAAGAAAATTTTGAACTCAAAAACCACTAGAAAATCTTTCTCCAAATATGAAATCAGCATAGCATTTAAATGCTTTTATACAAAGAATTAGTGGAAAATGCTATGAATTCGAGGAATTTTATAATTACGAAGCTAATCTTTATTGCCTTTCACTGATAAACATGTGAATCCGTGATCAGTAGCTATAATGTGAGCTTTGGATTCGCTCAAAAATGACAGAAATGTGCAATTATATATATTCGATATTTATAAATACATCAATATTTCGATCAAATTTATTCATGTGTGTGTACTTACCAGTGGTGCAAAACACTTGTGTGCATTCAAATAAATGAACTGTAAATGAATATTTTGTTGAGAAAGAAAATATAAGTCAATAAACAGTTTAAGTTTAAAATTATAATTACAATGACATGGTAAATACAATACATACAAGAATATTTTATTTTAGGACATAAAATTATATTATTGATGTAATTCATCATTCGTTTTATCCATTGTTGGAATCGCAGGAATAACATATAGAACTGGTAATAGGGCTGGAAATGAAGTGGAGTGAGAACTCGTTGATGTTTGTTTGAATGGATGAGTGTTATTTGATGCAGATGCGACTGGATTTGGCCTTGACAATTCAGCTCCATTTGATGATGAACAAGATATCGTCTAGATGAATGAAAGCATGATGTCGTTTAGATGAAAGAAAGCTTGATGTCGTATAGAAGAGTGAAAGTTTGTTGTTGTCGACAAATATTAATAAACATTTATGCGAGTGATATTAAATACCGCATAGGGTAGGTTATATATGATATTAAATATTAGCCCTGTAGAAACTCTAAAACGATTTTGCTATCATATAACAAAAATCAAACATTGAACTACAAAGCCAATAACAATGTAACATGTACTTGAATTAATATCTAAGGGATGAATCAAAATATTCAAATCATTTCTAAAAATAGTCATGTTTTTTTTTTTTTTGATATTGAAAGAGGCGAGAATTGTGCATTATTTGCGTAGCTCCTCTTTTAGTGTGGCTCTATGTTCTGACCAGTTTGATATTAATCTTAAAAAATGTTGTCGAGTCATAGTGTATTCTGTCATACATAGATAGCACTGATGAATAGATATATTAGGCTTCTGAGAGCAGAAGGCTTGTGTATATCTTTCCCCCATCAAATTTTATTTGGCCGAAAAATTAAAAAGTGAAGATATCTCCAGCGTTATTCTTATATCTGAAATTACCCAGTTTCACAATACTTTAGCCACCCCCTGCCTTTTTGGGTATTTACATGTCAAATTGTCTGATTCATTTTTTAATGGATGGTTCAACGCTGTTTACCCCAAACTCATATGTAAACTGCTAGCTGAGGCTTTTCCGCATGAATTAAGGCATACCATGCAATACATGAGTACCAATAAACTTCAAAAAATCAGCTCATAAATTACGTAATTTCTTCATATCTCACAAATTGATACGATGATCATTAATTTTGACTTCAAGTTCTCCAAATAAATTGTATACACTATTCACTTCTGTAATAAAAATATTATCATACCGTTAACAATTTTAGGTCCAAAATTATTCAATCACGAAAAACAATAATTTCTCATATTTGAGTGTATAATCGCAAAATACAGGCAAATTCTAGCACATCCATACACAGAACATCAATCAAATCCAACAAAGCGTTAAAATTTTACTGATGATTTTCACAAAATAATGATGATTACGCTTATTCATGTAAATTTAATTCTCTCATTGTTATTAGTATCATACAATGAATCATCTCCTTAATTTTAACTACTAAAGCAATATATAAATAAATTATCATATCAGATCTTAGTAAAAACTTTAATGTAATTCATTGGATGTATTTGAAATTAAATATTTTCATAATGTGGAACATTTTCACTATGTAATACTCCTTAATCTAACGTTTTTCAAAAATGAATGAAAAAAATTGAAAATGTCTATTTTAACGATTTGCTCAATCAGTATTCATTATGTAATAATTATAAAATCCAATTTATTATTCAGATTTCATTTTTTCCCTCTTAAATGTTTAAAAAAAAGTAAATCTTTTGTTTTCGTCAAAGAAATTTTTCTGCATATTTGAGTCATTCTAACTAATAATATAAATTGTATCCACTAACTATAGAAAAATGATATTCAATTAATAGCATGATAAATGAACTAATAATAAATTTCAATATATAATTTTCCTGCCGGATGAGCAGGATATTGTATTTTTTGACATCACTATACCATGTATATCTTATATATAATGCATTTCATGGAATTTAAAATATATTTTTTTTTCGACAAAAAGAAAAAAATAAAAAGGTTTTCAAGGAGTCGAACCAATGGTATATATAACATTTGGCCTTAACTAAACCATTGCACCACAATTTAACATTCATCATTTTTATTCAATGGTGACACTAAAAATCTTGTTTACAGAAAGGTGACTCAAAAAAGGGAAAAACGCACCAGCGATCTTATGAACCACCAAATATTAATCAAAATTCCCGACACCCCCTGATTTAGACCTGTGGCTAAAGTATTGTGAAACTGGGTAATTGAGTCCGTTGGTAATACTTCTATAGATTCCAATTGATTAAGAAATCATGGACAATTCTATAAGAATCATCAATATTAGATTCGAAGAATAAAAAACTCAACTACAAATCAAGAAAAATGTTGACATCCTAGCAAAAAATATCCGTATAATCTATAACTCTTCTTTTATGAAGAAAATTCAGCAAATATAATATTAAATATCATAATTGATGTAAAAGACAGTACGTAGTATCAGCATAGAGCAAGGATGTAATTGGTGAAGAGTTTGAATTTTGATGAAATTTCGATAATTTTTCTTATTGTCGGAGAAGGTTTTGCTGATAAAATGTCACATGCTTAGCATCAGGCCCTGAACAAATTTTCCAATATATTTGTAAATCAGAAGTGAACTTTTCTCGCTTAACTTGGAATAGACCATCAACAAAAAGTGAGAAATAAGGTTAGTCCCTTAAACGTCAATAAAATCCATTACATGTCAAAAAATGCAAACTCATTTCAACATGGTTCTTCACATCCATCTCTATGTGTTTAAAGGAAATTTAAGACTCAAACGCAATCGCTCAAATATTAAAGATTAATAATGATTCAGAGATTGAGTATCACAAAAATTAAATTCTATGAAATATATATAACTCATGCAAGCAAGGCACTTGGGCTACCATATAAATGAAATAGCATTGGAAGTTTTTAAATATGAAAACTCAAGCCATATGAATATTTTCCTCACTAATATATTGAAATAAAGCCATACAAAACTTCAAAATCTATGATAATCAATGACTGTACTCATATTAATGAATGAAAACAAGTCAACATGTAAATATATTATTTTTGAAAAAGGTACGGAAACTCGAATCCGCACGTAGGATTCTCTCCTTATTCAAGCAGTAGACTACAGAGGTATATATGATGTTAATGTGAGGGCAGCTAAGGAAAAAAACTGTTGTATATTGAGTTACAAATTTTGATTTTAAACAAGCAAAAACTCACCATACTCGGTCAAAATCGATTTTTTATCGAGAAATATTAAAGAGAACCACCAAAAAGGCACTTCTCTTCACAGCGTCTAAACTAGATTGTCTTTTTGCAGAGTCTTGATGCAATGTGGAAATCTGACATGTAATAAGTTTACAAACAAATTGTCAAAAAAGATAATTACATGCTTTTCGACTGTTTGCGTCTTGCTGTCTTAGTAAAAGTCAGTTATCTGCTAATAAGAATGAGTGCGAATGTTAGTTATATGTTTAAATTCTCACTAAATTAACTTTCAAAATATTGGAAAATATCAGAAACAGCCAGATGTAAATAATTATAGTTCAATAAGCTCACAGTAGTACAATCTATCATTACCAGTATGAAAAATAACGAGATACTATAATATATCTCGAGTTTCAATTCGAAACTCAAGTTGTAACAGTTTTCTTGTAGTTACATTTAGATATATTTACTTACTAATGGGAGCTAGCAATATACTTAAACCATTAGCAAATCCTATTTGCCAATATTTTTTTGAAGTTATTGAAAAATTATGTATATGATTTTGGTGATGAATATCAATATTTTTGTATAAGAAGCTTATTCTATCATTATGAGGCATAAACAACGTAGTATAATTTTAATTTTCAAATTAAACTTTATTATATTAGCATTTTATATAATTTTGCTTACCCAATAACTATTCGATGTATTGTAGAGTAATGTGATGCAGGATAATTAAATCTAATAACTTGCTGTAAGAACTTTACTGAATGAAGTTTCCGTGGTAAAATAAGGTTAAGAGTTTCCTTGCCTTTTTTTTGAATTCAATTTTGTATTCAAGCTTGGAGATATATGAATATGTAATGATATTAGTGAGTATAATGTAATTTCAGTGTGTTATTGTTAAAATAAAGAATGTGTTATTAAAGTATTTTTATAAAATGGAGAAAAGGCTTCTAGAATAAAATCATAGCTACAGTTGAAAAAATTAATTCTAATACTTCAATGCAATATCATTTTTCTTTATTGATGTTTAGTTCAACTTTATCTCAGCGACAAGCAGAAATTTATGTCGAAGGAACTTCAACAGCGCGAAGAAGATTCCTTCTTGGTGAAAGAAAACCGCCTTTCGAGCTCAGATTAGAGCGGGCATTCGAAATTGAGCAAAATGTTACTCATTATTCATCAATAGAGAAATTATACATAAAAGTTATCAACGGAACGACACTCGTTCACTCGTACATTCCGGATTCACCAATAAAACTGCCTTCTCCTGTTTTATTTATTAAACCCATAATCGAAACATCACATTTTATTCTTTACGACGAAATGCACTCAGTATACATTGTCTGTCCGACAGGAAAGGTCATTCCATTACCAAATACGCAAGCTTTTCATCAATCTGGAATTCATTATGCACTTAAAGATTCTCATTTATACATATTTATATCGACAGTTATGAATACCATCAAAATATTCGAAATTGCGCCTGCCGGACACTCCGTACGTATCACTTTGAAGCAAGAATGGGAAAAAGTCTTGGCAAACTCTGCATGTATCACAACTTTTCAGTATGGAGACCAATGGTACATTGCAGCGTCAGACTATATTGAAGCGTATTATGCTCAATTCGATACAAACACATTTGCTGTTCCTAAATTTTATCCAATTGCACCAGTTATCAAACTTTATCTCAATAACTCACAGATGCTTCTTCAGTTCGTTTATTCCAATGCTACGCATATCGTTTGGATCCGTGTTGATATCGTTTTGATCATTCCTATCTCAGCATTAGTTACGAGAACAACAGAAGCGCGAATTTTATCAGTACCGATGGAGAGAATTGTTCAGCTTCTTCATACAGACACATCAGACATTTTCACGTCGAAGGGATTGATTCCAATAATTGTTACAAAGTATCACTTCGTTTTCATCACATATACAGCAACACACTCAGATCACGATGCAGATATGATGCTTGCTATATCACTAGATAACGGAGAAACAGCTCTTCTTCGTAATCTTAACTTTATAAACGCAACATCGCTTCATCCAGGACCACTTGCAACTAATTTCACTATTGTCGCAAAGCAGGGCGCTTTTGTTGTTGATTATGCAAATGAACCTCGTCCAACACTTGTTAAATCATCTAGATATCTCAGGGAGTCCGCAATGGACAGATTCGAGCCTAATAACTTTGTTTCAGTTTCAGAGATCTTGTTTAATTTGATTGACACAAAAAGACTGAACTTCGCCGGCAAAGTATTATCCAAAGTTATATCATCACATCAAATGACTCCACAGCAAGCGATGCTCGTTCAGTACTTGCTTGATGAACTCGAGGTTATCAGAGGCTCAAGCAGGCAAACTCTCAACACAAAGTTCATTCCAAAAAAGGTTTGTCCGGATGTAACATTTGATTATTTATCGAAAGTTGTTTATATGCTCCAGTTGCGTGCATTCTCACCAATGTTCGAATCACTTGAGCAGCCACATTTCAGCGAAAACTGGATCGACAATCCATCTGCTATTAAACTAGATATGCGTATGCGTCATTTTACAGATGTTATTCCAAAAATAATGTCAATGCGTGCGGAAGTATTTTTGCCAGAAGTAGCAATCCGCAGTCCTTCATCCTTTGCTAATGCATTGCTACAATGGACCTCAACTGAACAAGCACTTGCATTACGAATTATACCGCAAACACTTCCATTCGCAGCACAAAGAATAGGTCGTGAAACACTTATAGAAATACTGAAATTTACACTTTCTGCAGGTGACAGACTCGCCGCATCATTTATTCTTTGGGCACTGAGCCTTGAACATGGAAGCCAAGCCATTGATGACGAAGTTTCCGATTTGCTGTCAAGATATGAAACAAACTTCCCAGATTTCTTAATGCTTCTTGATTGCTTTGATCGATCTGATATGAAGAAGTGCAAAAATATTATTGCTGCTTCAACAGGCATCAAGTTTGATAGCGGTGACAATGTTATTGTCAAATCTGAAGAATCATCACCAGTAAAGATAGAAGAAGTCGTTAGTCAACTGGAAGAAGTACTTTCAGCAGTTGCTAAGTGTACAGCCAAAGCTGGTGAAGATGCAGCAATCATCCTCAAAGATAATTTAGTTCCTCAAAGTGATTTCACGCCTCAGAACCAATGCTCAATTTGTGGAAGACAGTCCTCTACTGTCTACAGCTTCCCATGCGGTCACTCATTTGATACCGGATGTCTTGTTAAACAACTCGAAGATGTATTGAGCGAAGAAGAAGTTTCAAGAATGAAGTATTTGTATAACAATAACGAGGACGAAGATGAACTTGAATCGATTCTTTCACAAGACTGTCCACTCTGTGGCATGCTTGCGGCATGCATGATTAACAAGCCTTTAGCGTTTCATTCATATGGATACGAACTGTTTTGATTTTTATTTTATATAAAAAGTTTGTTTGTATGTACGAAATAAGAAATATATAAATAACCGAACAAACAATATTTTATATAATCTAAAACCTATGAGAGAACTGGGAAATACAGTCTCTGTCGATATCACTTACGCAATGTAATATTTTTGTAACATTGCAACAAACTTGGCAAATTTGGTGATAGTCATAGATAGGAGCAGTTGGATGATGCAAATTATTCATCTGAGAGAACTTTGCAATGCAAATAATCCAATAGCTGATCATTTGATTGCGGAAACCTGCATCAATAACTGTTGCAAGTTTGATTTCCTCAATTTCATCAGCGATTTCATCGGCTTTCTTAATCTCTTCAACAAGGAGCTCAAACTGAGGAATAGGAATGATGGATGAATCAAGCGACACAAGATGTGAGAAAATATGTGCCTTTGAATCGCTTTTGAAGAACTTTTTGTTAAGAAATTGGCATAAAATCGAAAGCATTTGGGTATAATCGTATTTGATTTTATCAATTTTGTTGTTTTCTAAATAATCATAACTTAGGAGTTTTGCAATCTCGTTAACAGCACGTCCGAATTGATTATCTTGGAATAACTCGAATGGAGTAATAGGATAAGGTACCTTCAAGACAGGGAATTTTTGAATTTCATCAAGCTGAGAAACAATTTTGATGAATCTTGGGAAGAAAGCAGTATCTGTCAATAAACAAAATTGTGTTGAAATAGCTTTGTTAAATGATTCACTTGCATTCAAATCAAGAAGAAAAGCAGATAATTTCTTCCTAATAAGCAATCTGTTAATTAATTTGATAATGAATTTTTCGAAGTCATTATCTTCATCGGCAAAATAAATCGAATATATTCCTGTGCTGCTCATAAACTGTATCAATGTTTGCTGAAAAACTTCTTCGAGACTTCCTGATGTGATAATTGATCCTATCTTGTGCAAAAGAGCGAAATAGTCATTATGCATTCTTGTTTCTTTAAATTTAGTAATGCATTCAGACAATGATTTATAGATCGTTTCAAATTGATCTTTTTCGACAGAATCAAACTTATAATCAACAGCGTTCATAATATTAAGAGCATCGTAGTCTCTCTGTTCGCTTGAATTAAGCAAATCTATGGATTCAATTTCGTTAATATTCGAAGATGTATAATTATCAATCACATCATTAAAATACCAAGAGTATTCTTCAACGATGCATTGCTTTTGTAGTCCGTCGAAAATTGATTGCTTAAAATCTGAAAAAGTTTCAACTTTTGGAATTAAAATCTGATTTTGCGAGAAAATTTTAGCATTTGTAAGATATGGATTGCTTTGGTGGAATCCATAATCACACATCAGTATTGTTCTATGTATTTCCTTTGACAAATCGAAGAATTGAATTTGAGATGTCGCGATAGTAGGAATAAATGACTTTGATGATGTTACATATGTTGTTTCAGCCAATTTCTCGATAGTTTTAGGTGTATTAATCGACGATATTAAATCATATGAAATATCAGTTGTGATTCCTTCAAATTTCGTGTGTCTTACGTAAATTGGTGGATATGTGAATTTAGTGTTGAATGTAGATTGTGAATAATAATACATTGAGCAGTAAATAGCGATAACCGAGTCAAAATCTTTAAAATAAACAGTATTTGACTTATTTCTCGATGTTGAGAGCATAACTGAATATGGATCTTGTTGGTAATTGAATTTGTTGAATTGCGAGCACATAATGAAGTTGTTTGTGTAAGGAAATTTGTCCAATTTTTCGCCTCTAAGAGTCATTATTTCGACTTTATCGGGTTGAATGATGAGAATTTTGTTGTCTGCGATTTCAACTTGTGGAGTAACGTCCATCAGTGGTCTCGGAATGTTGTATTTTGATTTATATATCGAATTATACCAATTATCGCGTGTATCTTCTTGTCTGAATGTGAATTTTATGATATCATCAATAATATCTGGAAGAGGGACCAACCAGAGTCCTTTTAACTTCTGTTTCATTGGCATGTAGTTCGGAGTGAACAATAAAATTTCACATTTTTTGGCTTTCGTGCTTTTTAGAAGTAAAAGTGGACCAACGAGTTCCATTTCGACAGCAAACTCTGATCCTTGATACTCATCGTGCTGATATTGATCATCGTTGAAATGCACAATGAAAGGGAGCTTCATGAATGCTTTTCCTGATAACTGGGACTTAGAAAAGTCTCCAATTAGTGTCGAAGCGTAAATGATGTTCTCATTTTGTCCGAAAATGCTGAGAGACGTCGCATTCGGAAACTTCGACATCAAAGAGTGTCAAAATTTAGTCAAATCTCTTTCAAAAGGGAATTGGGTGTGTTTCGGAGGTATATCTCCAAAAAATAAGCGAAATTATTTTCTGATAAAAGTGACGCGTGACACCCCCTAAACAATGAATTGTCTTTTACATGACATAATTTATTTTACATGACAAATATAATCATCGCCAAAAAATACCAGTTCAATGATGTTACGGCAGTAATCCTATAACATATATTGCAAGCAATGCTAAAATATCCTGCTGCATTGCTTCTGGCAATGACAGCTATCATCAAAATTCTTAATAAACTTCGATATATATAGAATTTATATTGAGCTCAAATATACATTATTCTAAGACAAGAATGAACCGAAGAAAAATGATTAGTTTTGTGATTCCGTTTTTATAACTGCAATATGTAATGGCGCAATCATTTATAACGTTATCGAATAAATCTAAGAGTATAGAATACGTAGGGCTTAGGATCGATTTTGTTGAATAACTGCCGATGTTTCCTGAATAAATATTAACTTTGCTCATCCAACAGTTATCAATATATAAATTTCCACCTACATTTGCCTGGAAATAAGGAGTGCTTGAATCAATAAATGAACAATAAGTAAAGGTCGTGCTGTCCTCTTTTACAAGAACTAAGCGACCAATTGTTGATAAAAGAAGATCTACAAAATTGCATCTTGAAAAATCCCCAACTGAATAATCAATTGCTAGCTGATGGACTCTGCATGTGTTATTGCAAAATTGCTAAATCCTATATAAAAATGCTTGCTTAAGTTCATTCCAAAGCAAGCATCTGCAATGATTTGTATCTGACTTAAATTGTTGTTAGTGAATGAAATTTTACCTGCATTTCTATGAAATATCATTTGCTGAAGCTTGACAAATAACATGAGAGAAATCGATTTAATCAATGTTGAAAGCTCTTTATTATGTCTTAGCAACGGCATCAAAAGTTATGCCATAGCTTTTGCATACTCTTGGAATAAATTATATGTGAATTACTATTATAATCACATTTGATTCAAAATCATCAATCCGAGTATATTATTTTAAGCTTATGCTTTAAATTTGTATCTTATGATCATCAGGATTGTGTAGTATGGTATTAGTTTTTCTTTAAATATAATATTGGTTCATAATTTAAAGAATGTTGAAATTTTTAATAAAAACTTATTAAAATGTGTTTAAAAAAGCAGGATCGATATGGTATACTGTATGTGATCTTTTTAATGTGTAACAATAAAGATATTACGAATAAATCTATGATAAAAATAAATGACATGTAAAATGTCAAATGGCAAGAGATTGATATTTCCCCCTATTTAGATGGAAGTTCGTCAAGGAGTTCCGACATTTCTCGCCGGTTTTCCATACCAAGCAAAACCGAACCTCGTCGCATCTTGTTTGGGTAAATATGTCTTCTTTGTGACCGAAAATTCCATTGCTTTTTTGAATACTGATGAAAAACAAGATGACAAGCAGCCAGTTTATTACTTAAGCATCCCTGGTGAGGGACTGTTAAATCCTCGATTGCTTAGCTGCAATAATACTGGAACAAAATTACTGTTAATTACAGATTCAGATATTTCTCTTTATAAGTTCAGTCCAAATGTACACTTCTTTGAACCAGAACTTGATGAGATCGAAGATCTTGAAATTCTCGATAAATCGATTGTTGATGCTGCATTTTTACCCACAAATCCAAATTACTTAATCATTGCTTACGCAGAAGGATATTTACAGGTTCTTAACTGCACAAATGGCAAATCCAAGATGGTTTTTAATATGACTCAAAAAATTATTCAAATTTCATTCGGATCTAATGATAATATCGAAAACTCGTGGGCCCCATACTCATTGTTTGTCTTAACAAAAGGAAATCCACATAATTTACTTTACAAAATTTCCCCAATTTTACTTCCAGGACAGAAACTTCCAAAGACTTTAATTGAAGGCAACAAATATAAGAGGTTCCAAGATCTCACGAAGTTTGGCATTATTTGTCCATTCATTCCAACACCAGTTTTAATTCAACCAAATCTCGAAGACAAAATGGTGGTTTACTCATTTGCCTTCTCTAAGCACACAAACAGAGATATCATCTTATTGAGTGTCATCTCAGAGATAATAAAAGGATATTCAGAAAGAAATGAAATCCTTAAAATGCGTCCATATTTCGTTACATTCGCTGAAATTGATTTTGCTCCTTCCATCTTCCCAATCGATATCAAGACAATAGAGTTATCTGATATCGTCTTCAAAGCTCCTGCTTATCTGAGAAACTCGCCACACCCAGTTGCGATTTCAGCAAGAGAAGTTCACCGATTTTTCGAATATAAGTCTCTTTCAAGTAATGAACCATTTAAGTGCTCCACGCAATTATTGTCTGATGACAAGATCCTCGGATATGCAAATGGATATGCAATGACATCACCAGGACATGTTATTCCTCTTTCTGATTATCCAGATGGAATCACAAGACTTGATCCAGGTTATATTCTTCCTCCTGATACAACTGTTGCCAAAAATCTTCAATCTGTTCGTGAATTCATTAAAGGCAACAAGAAAGATGCTTCAGCAATCAAAGATCAAAACTTGAGGAAGGCACTTGAAAGGATTATTAATAATGGAAATGCTGAAGAAGCAGCACAGAATGAAAAGAGCAAAGTCAAACTTACTCCAGATTTGATCAAAAAGCTTGATAATATCAAGAAATTCAAGGAATCATTAGAGCGTTTCAACAACGAGTTCTTATACTCAAAGGCACTCATAGATCCACTGACAATTCCAAACGATTCACGCGAAGATGTTGATAAGAATTATCCTATCGATGGCAAGTCTAATAAATCCTCCAAAGCTAACAAAGCTGTTAAGTTTGCTGATGATAAGGCAGCTGACAGCTCTAATAGCGCATCAAATCAATCTTCGAGCAACAAAACTCTCAAAATCAATGATTATATTGAATTGGTCAAGAAAGAAGCTATCAAATTGTCTCAACACAAGTATGCACCTTATGTTGCTATAGGCGCTGCTATATTCTTTTTAAGTATCATTATTTCTATCATTTTAATATATTCAATATAATAAACATAGAATTTATATATAATTTATATTCAAATATGGTTATTTAATGACCAAATAACAACACCATATTAGTTTTTTGGTCAATATCATGTCCAAAATTAATTGAAAATTTGATCATGATCTGTATTGATTTGAATTAGAATATGGTCGATATAGATATTCTTTGTATATGGTGATAGTGAAAATCTTGAAAATTAGTTCAAGATAAATTAATTATCAGTAGTTCCTTTTTCGTTTGGATGTGGTGCAAATATTGGATGTACGAAAGTCTGTTGTGCTCTAAACCATGATTTTCTGACAAATATATCAAAATCACGAACAATTGGCTGCTGAGTCGAAAGAGTTGGTGGATGAATTCCTGCATTTGGCTGTAATTTTGGAATTTGAAGCATTTTTGAATTCCCATTCTCATCTTTGATGAAAATTTTCTTTCCAACATTTCCTGTTGGAACTTTAATCAGTGGATTTCCAAGATTTTCGACATTATTTGACCACATCCTTGTAACATTAGAATGAGTGATAATCTGTTTTTCGCGATGATATTGTTTGCAACTTCCCGATAATGCGCAGTCGCAGTATGATAAACACCATCCTTGGTATGTGACATTGTGTCCTTCGTGGCACCTTTTGGCGCAAGCGAGACAGCATCCTTTGTCTTCCTGATTTGGCCAGCAAGTCTCGCAATGGAACCAAGGTTGTCTGATTAAAACTGATCCATTGTCTGAAACACTGCAAACCATCTTGTCGAAGTCTTCGAATTCGTAAATAACTTTTTCTGAATCTGGTAATTTTGCCCATTGGTTGAGAATCTCCTGCAGCTGCTGAATCTTTGACGCGCCGTTCATGCTTTCGATAATTTTTTGCTTGTTTTTATCATGAAATCTTTGAAATGGAGGAACATAATTGTTCGACATTTTTTTTATTGACGATTAAAATTACAAAAATGCTGAATGTAATTAATCTTTGACGAGTGAAAACTACATATATCGTAATCTATAGAGGCTGATCCGCATTGTTCGTGACTTTTTTTCAAGGTATAGTGCTAAAAATGAAAATGTTTGCTATGAGTCAGTGACCGAATAATTTGAGAAGATCGCATAGAAAATTTCAATGAGTACTATTAATTATGCATTTTCAATCTTTGCTCAATTATCTCTAAACTTGCTTTTCCATCAATGCATATCTCTATAAAAGTTTATTATGCATCGTTTTCTTTCATTTTTAATATGATTTGTTGTTGTCTCAATGATGATTTGCTGTGAATATGAATAAAAGAACATATAAATGAAAGAAAGTACTAAAATTATTTACCAACCATCACCATTGACATCAACATTCATTTCTTCCTTTGGTGAGAAGTATCTGTAGATTCTATCGCGCTTGCGAAGGCGCTCAACTTGGGACTTAGTGAGCTCGAAATCGAGATGATTGTTCATCCAAATGCGGGACGATGTGACAGACTTCGCGAGGAGTGAAGCTCCTGGCTCGATCGTGAGCAAGAACTTGAGTTCGATTTCACCGACTGTTCTGCCTGTTTCTTCAGCGATCTTCTTGAGCTCTTCATCTTCAAGGAGGATTGGAGCATCTGGCTTCTTGAGATCGGCTGTGCCAAGTGTGGAGTAGCCTGTAACGATGATGCCATCCTGCTGCATGTAGAGGTGGAACTCGACCTGGTTTGTGTATGGAGAGTACTTGCAGTCAGCGTGCTTCTGTCTCTCGAGCTGGTTGATTGTGAAGTTTGAAACGCAGATTCTCTTTGTCAAACCTTTCTCGACGAGATGCTTCATGGCCTTCAATGTGTCGATGAACGAGATGGAAGTGTCCATCTGCAAAACGCCGTTGACTCTTCGAGCGTTGTCACCACAAATCTCTGTTGTTTGGTATGCGACTGGATAGTGCATCAAGTAGAGGTCCAAGTAGTCAAATTTGAGGTCAAAGAGTGTCTTTCTGCAGGCCATTTCGACGTGATCTGGTCTGTGCTGTGTATTCTAAAGCTTTGATGTGATCCAGACCTGATTGCGCTTGATGCCGGCAGCCCAGCACTGCTGGAGAGCCTGGCCGACGATGTCTTCGTTGCCATAAGCACCGGCACAGTCGATATGAGCGTAGCCAGCTTCTTTTATGGCGTATGTGATGGCGTTGACGAGGTCCTCAGAGCGTGGGGATTTTCATGTGCCGAGGCCGATGACTGGGATGCGATTAATCTAAAAAATGAAGTCAAGCATTCAAAATATCAAATTGAAAGTACTGGTTCTATCACTTTTATATTTAGCAAATTCATCAAATTTTGACAAAAAAATGTATCAGGGACGTCATAACTGGACACTGCACAGTATAGCACAGCTATTTTTACTAAAAATAAAAAAAATTAAAAATCGTTATTGCTTTGATGTTTGGATATAACATGATATGCTAAGTCTGTATCTGCAATTTTTCATTCAATTTGAAAAATAACGGGTATTATTCTTTGACATGTAAACATCGTATTGTCAGATAGATACGCTCAAGTTTTTTCCTTTTGTATTTCTGCTCGATTAGGAATTAATCAATAATGTATAGGTAGAAATGATAGAGCATGAACTAAAAATAATGTTTATCATAGCTAAAATTGATCATTGTGCTTTGTTACTCTGAATAATCATCAAATAAGTCACTGGGGAGGAAAAATTAATATTTTTAAAATTATGAAATAAATATGATATGCATAACATCAATGCTTCAATTATCAAAATAATTTTCATTAAATGAAACAGAATTCAGATAAATTTGATGAACTTTCACAATTATCACCGGAACCAGCTAAAAATGGCAATGTAATTGCACTAGAAGCAACTGTTTTCACGTTGAATCTCGACTTTGTTTCACAAGAATGCAAAGAGATAGACTTCAAATTTCAAAGAGGAGATATCAACTCATTATTATCAAATATTATGAATATCATTACTGTATATAGACAAAATGAATCAAAAATACAGTATTTACAAGCACCATTTTCACTAATTAATAAGATATATTGTGATAATCACATTCCTGAAATAGTTTCAGAGCTAATTGATTCAATGCACGCATTTTTATTCATAGATTTTATAAATTCTTCAATTAATATCATTCCAAATGTTGCTTTATTGTTTCAAAAATTGATTTTCAAACTTGCATCAATTTTCATTGAAATTGAGGATCATGATGTGCTATCAATGTTACTAAGTATCATCACAAGCATGTTAAATCCAGATATTCCAATTAGAGATTTTCCTTTAATACAATTTCTCGTCAAAATGGAACAATTACCATCCATCAATCATAAATTTCTTAATTTCTATTACTTTCTAATCTCTAATTTCCAACAGGATGAAGAATTGCACCAAATTATCTTTGATCATCTTAATTTATCAAAATCATTCTTAGACTCACCTCTATCAATGGAAATTCTTCAAATAATGTATCAGAGCCATCCAAATCTGCAGCAGCAAATAAGATCAAAGTATTTCACTTTAATATTCAGAACAATCGAATCAAAGAATGAAATTTCATTTTACGCATTTAGATTTATGTTTAGAATCATTGATGAATCGACAGTCATTGAGATTTGTCACAACATCAGATTTCCAGTCATTATTGAGTTTACAAATATCTCAGATGAAGCGACTTTAGATGTTTTAAACTATTTAATACGATGTTTCGATTTCTATATTGAAGATATCCATGAATCAGATGAATTAGATTGTGTTTTACGAGGAATACTCGACTATGCACCATCAGATATACTGGAAAAAGGAATAGAACTATTGCTGGAACGAGCATTACACATTCCACCAACAGTAATGTTATTTTCAGATATATGCAACACAATGTCGAAAATCCTTGAAACAGATTCAGCATCGATGCAATCTAATTTTTTGAAATTATTTAGTTTGTCTCTTGATGCAGTTTCAATAGAAGATAGAGAATATATACGAGATAATGTTGATTTTGAAAATGCTCTTAATGATTTCGATGATTTAGTCGAAGATATCACTGAAGAAAATCAAGAGTTGTTTGATGCTGTTTATCACAAATTCACAGATCTTATGAATTCAATATGAATTAAGAAGATCTTCTAATTCTTCACGAAAGGATCAATAATCTTTAATTCAAATTTATCATCATTTTCACTCAATAAGAACAAATGATATATATTTTCTCATGCGAAAAGTTACCTCCTCAGAACGATCTATATCTTTGAAATGAGCGACTGCAAGATTGCAAGGCAGAACACTTTACACTTCAACAATCATAGCAAGGAACATTTAAGAAATCATGGACTTAAACATCTACAATCTTCTTTACAAAATGAACATCATTATTGCACTCTATCATATTATATAATCATGCATCTAAGTTGTATTTTTACAAGCACCAGATCAATTCCAGGGCATTGTTTTATCCGATAGAAAATAAATAAAGGACAATACCACTTTATCAAATCTCAAAAATGAGGGTGTGCAAAGTCATAAAATTATTAAAGGGGATGGATCCAAACAACGAATGAGAAAATTGAGAGTCCGGTACGTGTATCAATCAATTTTTTTGTTGTTTTATGCATCTGCTGCTACATGTTTATGGCAAACTTCATGCGATACGTGTTTGCATTTTTTAAAAGAGGGGTCAGAATTAAAAACCTTAAAATTTTGTGGAAACAGTTATGATTCTATGATCTAATAGCGATTATCAAGTCGATAATGAATTAAAGGGTGTGCATCCTATTCAATTTGTGAAAATTCAGAATTTTGGCTAATTTTTTGTTCATTTCATTTATTCCATGAATCACATTCCATCGATCGGCCTCGGAACATGCAAATCACCACGTAGCGATAATCTCGTCAATGCCATCATCTGCGCTGTGAAAAAAGCAGGATACGTGCACATTGATTGTGCAGCCATCTATGGAAACGAAGATGTCGTTGACCAGGCGTTCCAGAAGCTTTTTGCAATGGGTGTTAAGCGTGAACAGCTCTGGATCGCATCAAAGCTTTAGAATACACAGCACAGACCAGATCACGTCGAAATGGCCTGCAGAAAGACACTCTCTGACCTCAAATTTGACTACTTGGACCTCTACTTGATGCACTATCCAGTCGCATACCAAACAACAGAGATTTGTGGTGACAACGCTCGAAGAGTCAACGGCGTTTTGCAGATGGACACTTCCATCTCGTTCATCGACACATTGAAGGCCATGAAGCATCTCGTCGAGAAAGGTTTGACAAAGAGAATCTGCGTTTCAAACTTCACAATCAACCAGCTCGAGAGACAGAAGCACGCTGACTGCAAGTACTCTCCATACACAAACCAGGTCGAGTTCCACCTCTACATGCAGCAGGATGGCATCATCGTTACAGGCTACTCCACACTCGGCACAGCCGATCTCAAGAAGCCAGATGCTCCAATCCTCCTTGAAGATGAAGAGCTCAAGAAGATCGCTGAAGAAACAGGCAGAACAGTCGGTGAAATCGAACTCAAGTTCTTGTTGATTATCGAACCAGAAGCTTCACTCCTCGCTAAATCTGTCACACAAGAACGCATCTACAAGAACAACCACCTCGACTTCGAACTTACAAAGTGCCAAGTCGAGCGCCTCCGCAAGCGTGAGAGATTCTACAGATATGTTTCTCCAAAGGAGGAAATGGGCCGCGATGTTCTTAGTGAAGGCTGGTAAACTTTTTTGAGTATTTATAGCGAAATAGTATTATTTCATATATACGCAATTAAATATAGAAAAAATAATATTTAATATATAGAAAATAAAACACCTCATTCAACAAAATCTGAATCCTTAGAATCGCTGCTTTCGCTCGTAGTATCTGATATATCTTCTTCATCAGAGTCATCGGACTTTCTTTCGCGCCTTTTCCTTTCTCGTTCTTTTCTCTTTTCTTCTCTTTTCTCTCTACGTTCTTCTTTGAGTTTCTCTTCTGTTTGTTTCCTTAATTCTTCGACAGCCTTCCTCTCTGCTTCTCTCCTCTGTGCTTGAGTCTTCTTCTCTGAAACTGGTTTTGGTGGAGCTGGAGTTGCTTGGCCCTCACCTTCGGCTGGTTTCTTCTTTCTGCCTCCATACCTTGGCTTGATCTCCGCTGGAGTGAAGCCTTCGCATTTCTCGATTCCGGGCATTTGTAACATTAAATTATAAACTTGTTGGTTTGAAATCAAATACATTTCTGGTCCAGAAACCGAAAGAGATCTTCCTTGTGTGTTGTTCAATTTAGCGGCCTCTTTGAGAATAGTAGACCATGGAGCTGTTGGTGTAGCACCTTCAAACACTTGTGCGCCATCTTCTGTATGTACTCTGAATAAAGGAGCATCACCTTTATCAAGAATCTCACTTACATAAACAACAGTTTCATTCGGAACAGTTGTAGACTTTCCAACACGGCTAATCTTGTAACCAACAGGATAAGCATATCTCTCGGTGTGATATGCTGGTCTATCCCACACTATTTCACCAAGAGAATGAACTTTTGTTGTTGCCGTAATTTCGAATGGGAATGTAACATCTTTCAATAATGTTTCCTTTGTAATCCTTCCATTTGCAGGCTTCCTGTGAACAGCATTATCTGTAGTGCCTTCATGCTCATCTTTACTCTCTGATTTAACAACTGCTGGCGTTGGTGACGTATTTTCAGCAGCTGGCTGTTGTGTTTCATTAGTATTTTCAGCAGCATTTGTTTCGGCCTTAACAGCTGCTACAGCTGCAGGTGATATTGTTGCCACAGGAGCTGGTTTCGGCTTTGGATTCAATCTTAACTTTGGCTTTGGAGACTGTGGAGTTTGATTATCTGCTGTTGCACCTTCTTCTGTTCCGTTTGCGGCTGCGGCTGCAGCTGCTGCAGAACCTTTACGGCTTCGTTTAATGTACTGACTAACTGTTTCTTCTGTGATTTCTTTGCCTGTTCTAATTGATTCTGCAATTGCATGAATTCTTGTTGAGACTTTTGTGAATTTAACAAGTGATGATGGTTTTTGCTTTCCGAAAGAAGTCAAAATTTCTTCATCTTTCGCGATTTCTGGGAGAGCATCGAAACCTTGCTGAAGTAGCATCTTGAAATACTTTGTTTCGAGCTGGTGTGTGAATAACTTTGGAAGATTCTGCCATTTCTTTGTTCGGTGTAAAATAAATGTCAACTCATCATCTGTTCTTCCATTGAGGATGAAATGCAAATCTTTCATTGTCGTAATGTGCTCTATGAATGATTCGGAGTGATCATGGAAAACTTCTATCGAATTCTTTGCTGTTGCAATTTCAGTCATTTCTCGAATAAATAATTCTATCTGTTCGGCTGTTTTGTCTTGTAATTCTAATGATTCGATGATAGTTTTGTAATCTTCTGTGCCATCTTTGTCAAGTGGAATTCCGTGATTAAATAAATATCCAACAATTTTCTCGATCTCAATATTGGACCATTTTTCTTTTGTTGCATCTGAAACGAAGAAATATTGAACAACTGCCTTTGAAGAACAGCTCTTTGAAGCTTCTTCTGCGATATTTAATGTATAATTCATGATATTTTCAAGATTTGTAACATTGTCTGCAATAACTTGATAAACTGGTTGATTTTCGATATCAATATCATCATAGCAACCAAATCCATGAATAGAAACAAATTTAAGAAGAGCAGCACTATGTTCTTTGCTCCACCACTGTTCATGAAAATCATCTGGGATCTGGAATTCCATCTTAATCTCTCCTTTAGCAGCACATTCTAAGAACCTCAAGATCTGAAGACTACGAAGAAGTTTATCTGCATTATTCTTGAAATATAATGTTGTCTTTTCGTCGAATTCGATAATATCATTTTCATACGGTTCTTTACGTAATATATCATTGATTGTATGGAATGTCTGTGGTTTTGATGATATGCTGAGTACTCTTCTTACTATAATATCTGTTATTTTCTTGATGCATGCATCAGTGATGTTCATGCCGATTACATCTCTGTATAAATCCGTGTGATTCCAGAAGTTGTTGAAAATGCAACGAATGAATTGACTTCTTTGTCTGGGAGTTAGTTTGCTAACATCCTTAAGTTCTGGTTCTGTATTTTGGATCTCGTGATCTTGATTAATATATTCCTCCCAGAAATTCTCCATTTTACAAAGTGAAAGCACCGATTGCGAGATTTGCTTCGGAGATTTCGTATCTACGCATTGAAAATCAATATTAAATGTCTGAAATGCCTTTAAAAATGCAAGTTTGCAAACTGTTTCATCATCATAAAGTCTCCACTTTGTTTCACCGATATCATCGCATGAGAGACGAATAATACGCTTCTTTCCTTTAACCATTTCTATTTCTGTATCAATGAACACAATTGTTTCTGCTTTGTCGATTTCTTCGTAGAAATATTTATCTCTTAGATGAATTAATGAAATTGAATTCGAATATCTGTCGCGAGTAAACAATACACCTTTCTCTGTTAAGTAATCTTCCATAATATCAAGGAAACGAATGTAATCTGAGACGAATACAATTCGATTATGAATTGTTGAAAGTATTTTATCGATTGCTATCATTTTTGAGGATGATTCGGTGATGTTTTCTGTGAATCTTCTCTCATTTCCAAGTAAAATATAAGGATGATGGCAGATTCGTTCGATCTTTTTACGTAAAACTGTGAATTTCTTGTCTTTGATATCGCTGACGTGTTCTTCCATAAGACCAATTATACAGTGGCGTTGAACATTAAGTAATGGACAATTAATAAAGCTTATTTCCGGTGTATTATCAATATTATGTAAATCGTTATCATATGAAGGGAAGAAAAGTTGGAATTGCTTTTTTGTGAGATATATCGGATCTTTTTCTTCGGCTGGAAAGTCGATTCTGCACAAAGTATTAATGAGTTCGTGTGTTCTTTTAGAATATTTATCAAATAGCTCGAATTTGTTATATACGATGCAATGTGAATTAATTGTCGGTGTTTTGCTTTCGAAATCTCCACAAATGTATGCGAAAGCCCATTTTAATTTTTCGAAACGAGAATAGTCGCTCAAATAAGTATCTAATGTTGTAAGCGCGACGTTAAATAAGAGATTTCCGTCATTGTTGAATGCCGATTTGAAGATGGTATCGCGTTCTTGAGGTGATCCGTTATAGAAGAGTACAGCGAATTTATTGTTTTGGACGAAGACTTTCTTCCACTCTGTTAACACTTCTGGTGGAAGAATCGCCAAGAATGGCCCGGTTATATTATTCTCTAAATAAAGATAATGACATAACGAGCCAAAAACATCAGGAGATAGATTCTCACGACGTGTAGATACATTTATTTGTTCGCCATTGTTAAAACAAGATATCATTAAATTTAATATAATAATATCTTCGTAATTTAACTCGCTATTATTGAAAACGAATCCTTCAACGGATGGAACTTCGCTCGTTGGCTTGTTGAAGCCCTCTTTCTTAGAAAAAACGAGCGTAGATTTCCGTGAATTCTTCTCCTTAGGCATTATTGGCACTTTTCTTGGAAAACGTAAACATATTTTTGTCGTGTAAAATAGAAAAATTATGACATTTTGACAATTTGATTCTTTCCTTTAAATTATCAATGAAACGAGACCTTTAATCATATTCACAATGTTTTGGCTCATATAGTCTACCTTATGAACATGATATTAGTATAAATATTTAATGTTAATTTAATTTAGCATTATTCAAATTCTATAATGATTATATGAACTTCACAATAGTGCAAAGTTTTATAGTAATTACAATTGCAGATCTATATAAGATAAATATATGATATTATAGTAAATACCGGTATAAATATGAGATAGTCCATTTAAGAATGAATACATAAAACTATGTACATATCCATTCAATTGCAAACTGAATGCTCATATAAAGTGATTGCTTAACGAGGGTTAACGACAATAAAAAATTGTTGAAAATAAAACAATGTTAAAATCAAGCCTGATTCATATGGTAAATCCACCATAAGTAATATAGCTTGTTTCAAATGAGATTACCTAATGAATCTTAAATATGATTGATGAAATCGCAAGGAAAAGTAAATTTTGACATATAAATTAACATTTGTCAAGTAAAATATCAAAACAAATTAATGAAGATAATTTCACTTAGAAACTACTGCTTTGTTTCTGTTCTAATTCTCGCAACACAAATACGGAAAGTCATGCAAACAAAAACAAACTTCTACGACATTTCTATTCAAATAATCGAAGATAAAAAATGTTATTTGAGTTTGATCAACTGCGTTACATGCATTTCAATTATCGCTATCTTCCAACTGCTCGATATGTTCATTGGTAAAATCAGTCATACAGAAAAAACAAACGTTATTCAACAATTACATTCAAGAATTATCCAATTCATGTTTAGATTGTTGTTCGGTTCATTCGGCCTTGACAGCGTGGAGATTAGCTATCTCATCAAGCCTTATTTTGCTTACTTTCTTATGCTTTATGTACGAGAAAGAATTCATAATCTTCAATTAAGACCAAAATTACCAACATTGTCAGAGCACCATCGATTGCTTACATCACAGTTCGCACTTCTCTTCATTGATTTCTACTTCTTCTTGCAATGGATTCGACTTATTTTCGTTAAAAAAGAAAATATTCAAGTTTTACTCGCTTGTGAACTTTCAACGGTTATTTTTGGTATAATTTTCGATATAATTAGTCATTTTATTTTCTTATTCGATAGAGATAATTTGGGCGGATCAAAGAAATCATTCCACTTATCAATTTACTGTGAATATGGATGCAACATCGCTAATTTCATTTGTTCATTGATATTAATTGGCTTGACAATATATTATAATGATATCGGCTTTCTGGCATTCATTTCTCCGATCATTTCAACAGTACTAGAAATGGGAACAATCATTAATAAGCACAGACGCTGGAAACACATGACAATCGCCTTGCAAACAGTCCTTCCAGATGTTGAACAAAAAGATTTGAAACGCGACGATACATGCATTATTTGCCGTGCCCAAATGACAAGCCAGGATTCAAAGAAGCTACCTTGCGGTCACTGCTTACACACAGAGTGTTTGGAGAGGTGGTCCAAAGATCACAATATTTGCCCACTTTGTCAGACAGATATTGCTCAATTGATAGATAATGCAGGTAAAATTGCTGATCAGAGAGCAAGAGAAGAAGAATTTGAACCAAGAATATTTTAATTTTTCTATAATTAATATGTATTCAAAATTAATGTTTGAATTATCGTGTATTTCCTCATTGTTTATTTTCTATTACTTATAAAAGGTTCGATATAAAAATCAAAAAATAAATCACACGGTTTTTACTAAAACAGGTATATCCGTATTGATTTCATCAACGATTATATATGGCATAGCATTGAACAAAGAGAAATTTAATTTAAAAGTCATTTTTATTAATTACAGGGTTTTCGGGATGATTACAAGAGTTAAAGCTCTTTTTGAGATAAGCAGCTTTTAAAGTACTTTAGCTGATCTTTCAGGACCTCGTTTTGAGCTTGATATCCGCTAATTTGGAGCTGAAGCATTGCCAGCAAGTTCTTTAGTTCATCATTATCTACCTCTAACTTCTTTAAATAGTCTGTCTTAGTTTTCTTCCATCTTTTTGGGTTTGAATTTTCTAATAACAAGATCAGATTTTTAGTCTTTGTTTCAAGCTCTGAAGGAAGATACGGCAGTGAGCTCGCTGACTTTGGAGTGACGGAGGCTGATGCCTGTGTGCCGAGCATTGTGTTTTTGTTTGAAATGATTTTATGATTCAAAATCACATCATTATCAGACAAGAAAATGAAAACTATTTTTTTATCACCTTACACCGAAAGTCAACCTTAGAGCACGGAAATGAATTGTTGCTGATTGACAATTATTGAATTATTCACAAATTTTCTCAAACTTTTCTTATTTTTCAATCAACATATATATACAAGCATTAGGAAATCAGAAGAAAAAGCAGTTTAATGAATAAACATTAACAATTACAGACCTTTCAATGTAATCACTCGAGATTTTTATAGTCTTTTCATAATGATGCAACTGCAGCTATAACCATAAAATTTATTGTGTTCATATGCCATATGCCACGAGCTGAAGGGAGATATATGTCAAATGATCGCTATGAAAAGATATCGAAACTTGTGTACTGCAAAATGACAAAATCTCATAGATTTCGGGTGCAAGTCAGTGGTGCTTATTATACCTACTTTAGGAATATCTCATTCTTCTTTCTTAAAAAAGTTGAAAAGAACATCGACATTGCTAATTTTAGACATGTTTAGTAAATCTACACAATAATGTGTTTTCAAAAGAATAATATAACAATATGAAACAAACTCCTTATAATGTGTATTCTCTTTTTTTGCAGATGAAAGGTTGAACGAGAGTTTCGTAATGAATGACTTAAAATATTTAGCTTGTACTACTAGGACGGGCAAAGGATATATTATTAATATAAAATTTTTCATCTCATGTGTATATTTCATCAAAATGTAAGATATCATTTATCAATTAATGAGCAAGCTAAAAATAATGAAGACACATAATATGCAACTCTAATGCTAACATTTTGCAGCTTTGTTAATGATCAAAATCAATAATATCAAATTTGATATTGCAATCTTTGTTTATTTAAAAACAGTAGTTCTCCTTCGAGTTTCAAAGTTTAATTTGTGAATGATGAACTTTGGAAATTATTCCAGAAAATTTGCTGTTGAAGAATGCTGATAAAAAGTGACAAATTTAATTTTAACAATGTCTTCAAATAGAAACAATGCATCATCACACGTCCCGAGATCTGGTTCACAGCCGGCCCTCAATCAAGGCCCAAGTGACACAGAGAAAAAATTACTCGCAATAAACTCTGCTTATATAACGAAGTTCCAAGATATAAATATTTCTGTGATTACGTGGAATGTGGCTTCTGTTAAACCCCATCCTATGGTTATTGAAGAAATCCGTCAATCATTCAAATGTGGTGATCAAAAAGCTGACGCAATTTTCATTGCTCTCCAAGAAATCGATATGGGACTCGTCTCAATTATGGTTGGATCGACAGAAGTTTCGAATAAATGGAGTAAAATTATCGGCGAAGCAGTAAATCAAGAGAATGGCGAATACATGGTTATGTCAGAGCGAACACTTGGTGGTGTCTATGCAGCTGTCATAGTCAGAAAGGAAGCATTCCCAAGATTAGAAGTGCATCTTGTTAAAACAATCCGCTTAGGTGTTTACGGAATGGCTGCCAACAAAGGAGCAGCAATTTTCTACTGCACACTTTCCTGCGCGCGTTTTGTCGTAATTGCATGTCACCTTTCACCTCATACAGAAAATCTTCAACAAAGAAACGAACAAGTCAGGCAATTGCTAAAGACAGTTCAAGGCGCATACGATTATCTCATCTTTGTCGGTGATCTCAACTATAGAATCTCATTAAGTTATGAAGAAACATGCAAACTCGTTGAACAAGGCAATATAGAGCGTTTGCTTGAATTTGATCAGTTAAGAAATACAATGAAACAAGATAGGCTCATTGCAGCATTGAAAGAACCTCCGCTTATATTTAATCCAACATATAAATTCGATAAAAACTGCAATATTTACGATACATCATCCAAACACAGAGTTCCAAGTTGGACGGACAGAATCCTCATCAAGCGTGGTCCGAGAAGACTCGCTGTTGGAAATTCATTGAGAGTTGCAACAGATGTCAATGACATTCAAGGAAAGAACTTCCCAAAGATGCCAAAGATCATAGCATTCCGCAAAGGTGAATGCATGTTCTCCGATCATAGATCTGTAACTGCTTCATACGTTTTCCAAGTTCCTGTTATCGATCCAAAGCGTCTTGAAGATGTCAAGAAGGCAATAGGATATGCCGAAACAGAACAGAAGGAAGGACAGCAGAGCCAGATGAGAAAGTCGAACAGCGGCTTCGTTAGAATGAATAGTGTTGATACATATGAGGAAGTTAAGCAGATTCAGCCTAATTCACAATTTAGTGTTGATACTTACGACCCATTCGCTGATAAGGATATTCCAGCGACTAAGCCTATCGATGAACCTCCAGAGCCTGCTCCAGCCTCTAATTGTGGTCAAATAGACTTCTTCGGATTCGGAAGCCCTTTCAAAGCCGCTCCAGAACTTAAACCAGAATTTGATCCATTCGGATTTAATGCGCAACCGCAGGCGCAGTCTGCTGGAACACAAGATGACAAACCGCTTATTGTTTTCGATTTTGTTGACTCTCCTGCACCTGCAGCACAGACACAAGATAAGAAAGATGTCTTTGATCCATTTGCTCCGGTTGCAAAACAAGATCAACAGCAGCCAAAGAAAGATGATATATTCTTGATATTCTGAAAAAATTAATTCTCTGACTATCCATGTTGAAATATCTTTTTAAAAAAAAACATTATTTTCCTCTCTATAAAACCCCCGATCATTCTTTTTGCAAAACCACAGATAATGGAATCTATGCTGCTTAATACAATTTCTAAAATGTTATTTTATAGAGTGGAAAACAAAGATTAGTTTTTAGATAAATTATCTGACGTGTAATTTTAATAATGATTTACATGTCAGAAAATAGATTTTATAATAATTAAACGTAAACAAAGATCATGAACTACGATGATCAGTCAAATGTTTTGAAGTGCGCGAAAGACCATCCGACGCTACCAGAGATGAGGCAGTTCTGTTGGAAGAAAAAATCTCTCACAGGAACTTTTCCACGCGGAAGAATAATGCCAGACGAAATGGGATTCTCGATACACTTGAACAGAAACGAAATAGAATTCTCAAACAACGAGAAATGGGTCGATGAAACAAATCCTGAAGCAGTTCCAACAACAACGAATCCTGTTGTCTCCGAGAACAGGATTCTAAGGCAGCGTGTTGAGACTCTCACAAGGACTGCGGCCATTTCTGAAATTGAAGTTCAGCAATTAAAGGCAGAAATCGCGGAAGCAGAACAAATTTTAGAGCAATTACAAAATTCAACACGAAAAGCATAACTCGCTACTTTGTGAGATTACGCTTATTTAATCTCTTTCATGACTTACTTCATCTTGTTTTTATATAAAAATATTTTTGTTCTTAACACTTGAAATTACGTTTAATAACACTATTACTTTTGAATTAAGGAATAGTAATATTAAAAACTGTTTCTTCATATATTCCAAAATTATTTTAAAATTTGAGCAATAATCATGCGAATCAATGTTTATTTGATTGATAATTAAAAAGCTTTATTACAGGTTTAGTTGAGTATTATGATTGATATCAAATAAATCAATTTTTTTATACAAACACATCAAAGTCATCTCTATGATAAGTATTGGTTTCTGTTGACTTCATGATTGGATAATAAGGCACGAGTTCACCACCTGCATAGATAACGAGCTGGTTGTAGATTCTCCAGAACTGAGATCTAACTTTTCTTGCTGGGTGGAACAAACCTGCAAGTGTATGTATTAAAACGATACCTGGACCAAGACTCAATCTCATTGCTTCCATGGAGTTCATGAAAGACTCAACGAAATGCAAGCTAGACTCGAAAACGTTTGGAAGTAAGTGATTGAATATATGAAGCAAGGCATCTTCTTTTCCACATCCGAAGCATCCGATTGCAAATGATGTGACAGCCGTACAGGCTTGCTGTCTATGAATGTTATCTCTTTCGATTAGAGCAAATTGGAGCAATGGCGTGACTGCATAACAGTAATCAGCGCATTCTCTGCCGATACCCTGGAAAAGATATTGGAGTGCTTTGAGAGCACCATTTTGGACGTTCATATCTGGAGTTCTATATTCGTTCATCAATGCTGGAAGAACAATATGTGGACCGACGTTTTGAGCTAAAACAGCAATAGCAATTGTTGTGCAAAATCGGATTTGTCTGTCCTGAACTCTTAAGTTGTTGAGGAGCGCAAGAAGAACATCAAATGGACTGATTGCCTTTGCAATTTGTGAGAATGCGTTAATTGCACCTTCTCTAACCTTTCGCTTTTCAGATTTGAGCAACTCGATGAGTTCAAAGCAAATTCTCATCCATTCCTTATTGTCAGCGATTTTATCGGCCTTTGTTGTCAATGTGGAGATGAGATCGACACAGGAGAATGCAACTTGTTCATTTCTGTTCTTGAGAATTGGAACTAATCTTGGCATAACTTCATCAGGCTTTGTTCTCATTTCATCAAGAGTCAATTCTTTTGCAAGTGAAGCTGTTGCTGTAAGAACAGCTGCAAGGACATTTGGATATTCTTCAACAAACATTTCCTGGAACTTTTCATAGAAGTGGATAATTGGGGGTTTGATATCGCAGAGTTTAAATGAATGAGCGAATGCAGCAATGATCATTGCACCTCTCTCACGCTGTCTTGGATGTGGCATGTTTGTATGCTGTTCAACAGAGTTCTGAACGTACTCCAAAATGCCTTGAGCGCGATCACCGGCTTCAGCCAAGAATTCTTCTAAACATTTGTAGACTTGTTTGCGAGCTTTATCATCATCAACGTTCTCGTAAGCAAACAAGATATCTTCAAGGCACATGACAATATCCTCGGGTGTCATGTTCTTCAGTCCAAGACGCTTGACAACTTCTCTGATGCATTGAACGCATGCTGTCTTGTAGTCACTAGACATAACTTTGAAATCACCGCGCATCATTCGTATTGTGGTTGATATTGAGCTTTTCTCAGCGATCATTACTGTGACATCGACAACTTTGTTAATAAGAGCTCTTGAAAGCGTGGCGCGTTGGTTCCAATATCCGCGAAAGAATGGATCATAAAGTGCCTGCAGTTCAGAAATCTGTACAGCATCTTTGATTAAGGCGTTTTCAAATAAGGTCAAACCGCTTGTTTTCTCTTTGAGATCCTGAGATTCAAATGAGCGTCCGAGTTTCATGAACAACCTGTGGAAATATGTAGCAGCAAACTCCCTCTTCATTGTCAAAATAAGAGCAGCTATGGCAGAAAGGCAAACTTTGTACATTGGTGTTTGGAAACCTTCAAGGCATTTTTCTGTTAACTTATCGAATACTTCACCACCATATGGTGCTGCAGCCTCTGCTAAGCTCTTTGTGCACTTAATTGCTGATCTTCTAACTCTATCTTCTTCATCATCCATCATTGGAAGAACAAACTTAACGAGAGTGTCGAGATGAGGCAAAATACCATTACGGTTTTGGAAAGCAATGCCATCAATGACTCTGAGAGCCGTGTGTCTGCTGCACCATGATCTCTTTGATCCAAACATAGCACGTAATAATGGGAAAATCTTATCAATGCCTACTGCTGTTGCTGTCGTTGCGAGGATCTGTGATGTGATTGATCTAACATCATCATCTTCGCTATCCAAACTTGCACGAAGTGCTTTGACGATTTCTGGCCATCCTGTAATTTTAGCTAAGTTTGAAGTGACCTCGCGGCCTTCTGCTCTTGTTACTGGTTCTCTATCGATTAGCATCGGACCAACAAATCTAAGTAGCTGAGGAACATATGGAATAACTTTGCTAGAGAGCCTATACATGAGCCTATCGAGTGTTTTGATCAATGAGTGCCTTTCAAGCTCAGAAAGCGATGAAGAGTTGATTAATGGAATGAACTTAGAGAAAATCAATTCTGCGCCAAGATTTGGTGCGTGTGTAGTCAATAATCTAATAGATTGCTTTCTCTGATAAACAGAACCTTCTTTAATTTGCATTAATAATTTCATTACGAATCTTTCATTATGTTCTTCCGTAGTGAGCTGATCATCGGGTCTGTTGTCCGTGTATAACTTCTGAAATTCCTTAGGAACTCTTTTTGCGTCTGGATTTTCGAATTCTTGTACTAAAACTCTTTCTGATTGCTGGCGAACGAACTTTTTAGGAATTGGAACGATTTTGTAGCCTACCGATGGCAAAATTGAGTTCAAATACTCTTCTGTTAATGGTTCGGTGTTTGAAATCGACACTGGACCCGCAGATGGCTGTGATATGATGATCGTTTTCTGCTCAACCATCATCGGTGTTTTCGCTGGATTTATCCCGTCATTGAACTTATCCCAACGGGAACCAGAAGCAGTCATAATTATGATCCCCTAAATATGGAGGTGTTCGACCCCACTTTCTTGACTCATCTCAATCTGACCTCAAAAATATCATTTCTTGGCTCCATAACTGATATATGGATGGATTTCAGCCATAAAAGAATAATGTCAAATATATTTTAATTGTTTTGTGCTTCATAACAATATATACAGCCATATGTTCAAAATGTTAAATCATTTTTATAAAATTCAGGAAAAAAAATATCAAATTTTAGATTCAAAGTTTCAATCTTAGTATTTCATACATAGACAATGTTTAAGAATCACAGATTATCGTTAATAGAATTTCTTTAAAAATGAAGAATCAGAAAAATAAAAACTCTAATCTTTTGGAATTGTAGCTCCTGAACAGCGATCCAATGGTTGCCCACATTCACACTCTCCGAGAGCATGTGTCTCTGCATTGTAACATTCTTGCCGACGACAGCTAGACATGACTCAAACAGATATGGCCATTAAAGCCGCTTTTATCGGCATTCATTCAAATGATGTCAAATGTAAACTGTCAAAATCAACAATAGTAATTAACCTTATGTTGGATTTCAACAAAAAAAACAACCTAGAAACCTATTTCGCCGATCAGCTGTTTTACAAATATAAAGAGGGATGTGAGGGAGAAATGCACGTTTGCAACAGAATCAAAAAAAATATTCATCAATTGGCTTTATTATCTAAATAATGGCATAGATTTAGATATGGATACAATATGTAGAATACAGACAATAGATGTATTGTATAAAATCTTTTGAGTAAACAATATTGATTGGAGATCTTATGAATAAATATTAAAAAGGATGGATCATCATAATTCACTTAATGTATAGCTTTTAATACGTATTGTTAAACTAACTTATCATCAGAAAGTTTCATTTGAAGCGATTTTTGAATGAGATATTTTTTGATTTTCCATATGTAATATTATAATTTAATCGGAAGCTATCACATTGGAGTTTGTGGTCTGTGCTGTGTATATGTAATGTGATAAAGTTTTGATTTGGATGATTTTTAGTGATGTGATTGTGGTGTCAAAATCTAGCACTTTTTGTCAAATATAAAAATGGATTTTGATTTAATTGCGAAAACGTGCGGATACATTTCTGCTGGTTTCTATTTCTTCGTAGACTTCCCCCAGATATACATGAACTTCGCCACTCGCTCTACAGAAGGCTTTAGCGCTTTCGCAATTTTTATTCGCTGTATTGGTAACTCTTTTAACTTAGCTGTTGCATATTTCGAAAAGAAACCGATTGAAATTGCATTGCCATCGATTATATTACTATTTGTTCACTTGATTCAAATCTTTCAATTCTTTTTAACAAGGAAAAAGAAATTCTATCTATTGTTTTATGCAATACCAATATCAGCTACGCTCGTTTCCTTTTTCTTACCATCGATCACATTTGTTACAAGATATTTTAACTCCGCATCACAAATTATTTGCTCAATTCCATTCTATTACACTTGCATTTCACTTAGAACGACATTAGGTATATCTTTGTTTGGTTTACACTTTTACTTTGTCGGATCTGTTTTCGGACTCTTAATGTGTATGGTTAACTGCCAATCTGACAATATAATCTGGATGTTTTACTTTATTGCTATTATTTACTCTGTCTTTGGTTTCGGTTTATCAATGGCTTATGATGAATACAGAATTTTCGATACAGCAACTAAACATCCAAAGCGCGATGTTATTAAGCTCGAAGCTGTGTAATATTTACCCTTATCTTTCCTGTTTTGTAAAAAAAATAGTTTAATCTTATATTCAATTATGTTAGTATAAGATATATCTGAATTATTCAAACTCTTTGCTGATTATCATGAAAACATCCATCTGTAAAATATATTCATAGTGTTGTTTCTCAGAATATGTTTTATATACATCAAAAATCTGACAAACTGACATTGTAAAATCCCTCTATTTGACAGGCAAAACACAAACGCGAAATATTCTAAACAATTAATTAATTGTTCATTTAAAAAAGTTATTTTCTTCAATTTAGCCATTCTGACATTTTACATGATAAATTAATAACAGATAACACATTTTTGACTAAATAACTTCATGAGCGCTTCTATCTCAATAAGTACTTTCAAGAATAAGAAAATATCAAGATCCTTCCGAAATTTCAAAAGCATGTTCAAGTTGTTAACTTAATATTCCGAATTCTCAAAGTTAAGTTTAACCGAAGCTTTTGATAAAATAAGAATTTTCCTTGATAGCAAGACATTTAATTTAAGCTACATTAAAAAGATTATTCGAGATTCTGTATTAAGAAATTTGGTGAATTTTAAATTTTATTTACAACTATACCTAGCTTGTAAATGTTACAAGAAGGATCCATCAAGTTCTACAGAACAAATTATTGAGCTCGCCAATAAGAGCTCAAATGAAGATCTTATCGTGAAACATTTTAAAGATATGAAAAATATTCTAAATGGAAACAAGATTTTGTTTTCGGCTTCAAAAGATATAATCCGATTTCAAAAAGAGGTTAAGGAAACCGGTATAAACAAAATCAAGAAAGAATTTCAATATAGTGGTTTTGGATCATGCCCCATTTCAGAGTTTGTATGCCAATTTGGTACAGTAGAGATGTTTGATCTTATGGATTCTCATGGTTTTCAATTCTCAGCTAATGATTGTAGAGCAGCTGTTCTTGGAGGAAATTTTGATATTGTTGAAAAGCTAAGTTTGCAGAAATTTGATTTTGGTCGATATTATCTTGATGCAATAGAATTTCATCAGAATACCATTGTAGATTGGATAATCTCCAACTACAATATTAACGAATTTTGTAATTCCTATAAGTGCTTGATCCATTTTAATTATGAAGCAATATGTTTCTTTATTTCAAATGGATGTTTGCCTGATGATAAAATATTAATCCCTGCAGTTCATAGGAAAGCAAAAGATATAGTAAAATATTTTGTTAAATCTGGTGCAAATGTTAATATTATATTAGTTATTCAATTTTATTTGAACATTATAATGATATAATAGACCCTTGTGCATATAATTTTTTGGTTTGCAACTGGGTGACCTATATGAATTTCCGGCCTCCATATGCATATAGGTTTTATATGCATATAGGATTTCATATGCACACAGAATTCTATATGCATATAAGGCACATAATTGCATATTGCGTTGTTTTATGCATATACTTGCTCTATGTGCTATTTGTAAATTCAATAATAGGTATTTCTCATATTAAAAAAATAGATGAAATTTCATGTTTAATGGTTATGGCTTTCAGGTTTTCAAGATCAAAAGAAAAGAGGAAAAAAGGTTATAGCATAAAAATGGTATATTCGCAGAATTAAATGATATTTTTATGTTGTACTACAATAATTAATTACAATAATGATATTTAGTATTTATTTAATTACAATAATAACACTTTGAAATAAATAATAAAAGAAGTGAAATGGCATCCTACAGTTACAAATCGGTATTAATTTAAATTTAATTTAATTGAATATATGATTGATGAGATATGTGTAATTTGATGACATAAACGAAATTATTTGCTGATATAATTTGTGACCCCTTAACCTTATTTTTATAAATCCCTCTCGGATCAATAAAAATCTTCATATCTTTGAATTGATTTATACTAATACTTTTAAACAATGATAGAGTCAACAGCAACCTAGAACTGAATATTAATATTCATTTAGTTAGACGTGATTCCCATTACCAGCATTCCTGGATATTCTGAAAAATTTTAACTCTTTTTTAAATAAATGCCAAAAATTCTGCTGTTTCTCAAGTATGCGGGATCACTCCAATATGGAACAACCTCACATGCTTGAGCAGCAACGGAATTTTTGGCATCAACACTCTAGTGATATTCTGAGAGGTGTTTTTGGCTGAAATCTCAATGCTGTTCCATCATACAGGGTTGATACATGATGTACCCACCCCATATGATGGAGCAGCACTGTGATTTCAGCTAAAAAGAACAATAAAAGTGCAGGTAATTTGAGATTCTGGACTTTTTGAAAATATCCAGGAATGCTAGTGTTAGATCCACTACCCATCATTAGGCAGTCATTCTAGCACCAGTATTCCTGGATATTTTGAAATAATCCAGAATCATCTAAAATTAACTCTTTTTTAAATAAATACAAAAACTCTACTGCTGCTCAAGCATCTGATATCACTCCACTATGGAACAACCCCACACGCTTGAACAGCAGCAGAGTTTTTGGCATCAACATGTTCCTTTCATTTTTTTGATATTTTTATATACCGAATTACATGGGAGTCTATTTCAAGCACCACAGAATTTAATTAAAAGTGACATTTGATGATTTTTGGATTAGTATAAATTTCTACTAAGAAGATCATATATAGTCTAAGCATATTATCCTTACTATTTGGATTCGGGTTTAACAAAAAAAAAAAGGAAAAAATGTAACATATTCGAGAATCGAGCCGAATGCTAAAGCCGAAAAAAATTAACAATTTTTTAATTGAAAAAATCTTTAAAGAAGATATAACATAATATTAAAGCTCGAATTCATCATCGCTTTCTGATTCAGATTCGTAGTATGGCTCGGCATTGTTGTCTGGATCATCTGATAATTCCCAGAATGGCGCCTATTCATCTTGGCGTAAAGGAAATTTCTTAAGATAAAAATTTGTCATGGCTGCACAAAAAGTGAATATCGGATTGTAATACTCCGATTTCAAGCGATATGGAAGAGCCATAATTTTCCATAAAACTTTCAATCGACCAAAAAAATTCAGCTACAATTCTGTAGTGAGAAATTTTTCTATTCTGGGCCATTTCTTGTTCTTTTAGTTCATCTCCTTTTGGCTTGCGCATCATTACTTGTGCATCTGGTAATATAGATTTTAATCCTGTATACCCACTATCGGTATACATACCAACATGCCCTATTCAATGTTTAACAACAGCGAAAATTGTCCATTAAAATAAGGTTATTAAAAATGAGGAGAATTCTTCGCAGCATATCTCGAAACTGTAAAATTGTATTGACTTGCGCTCCATAGATATATTATTTCCATTGACCTATAGATGCTATACGCAAAATTTTTATATTTTTATATTTTTTTTAAACTTTTGCATTTTCTTCTCCTACATAATCGACAGAGATGTGATATATAGTTACAGACTAATATATGCCGGTAGCTAGAAAGTCCCCAGGGATCAAAATAGAGAATTGAAACTGTTATAACATGTCATTTAAAAAAAGATGGGACGCGAATCGAACCTCATTCAACAAAAAGTTATTCTAGCAATTGAGAAACTCTTCTATCGCAAAAAAGTACAAAATTCATTCATATATAAAGCATTTTCCTCGCCAAAATTAGATTTTGCAAAATCTACTTTAAATTAGAGAATACTATATATCATATATTGAAGAAATCAAAAATCTGAAAATATAATAATCAACCGAAATTCTTCATGAGCTCAGAATTTCATTATATTTTTATGGACAAATATCACATACACATTATACTGAAGCTGTTAATTAAGTTTCGCGTTAAGTTTTTCTATTCGAACAGAAGTAGTAATAGAAGGGGGGTGTATGCCAATTTTTGTAACTATATATAGTGGGGACAATAACTAATATATATAGTGGAGGAAAAACTAAGTTAATTTTTTTATTATTTAATTTTTAATAAGTAAAAAA